>JBBGZY010002553.1:20000-227500 GCA_037952925.1 Lithobates clamitans | reverse complement strand
ATCCGAGATAGAATAAGTATGGCAGCAGGAGCTGCTTTTTTGTATTTATTTATTTAACGCATGAAGGAATAAATTACATTGAGCTTTAATTTTTACTGTGCTGATTTTAGCTGGGCCCCTCATTTCTTTATCCAAAGCATGCTTTCTTATTGTGATAATAAATTGGCATTTTGCTGAGTGCCCATCTTAGACCCCTTTCATATTGAGGCGCTTTACAGGCACCATAGCACTAAAAATTGCGCCTGTAAAGTGCCTCTCCTTTCACTCCAATGTGAAAGCCCGAGTGCTTCCACACTGGAGCGGTGCGCTGGCTGGATACTCAAAAAAAGTCCTGCAAGCAGCATCTTAGAAGGGCTTTAGGAGTGGTGTATACAGCGCTCCTACAGCGCCCCTCCCCATTGAAAGCAATGGGCAGTGGCGCTTTTAAGCCTTTTTTGGTTGTTAGCGGGGGTTAAATTCCCCCCGCTAGCGGCTGAGAAGCGCCGCAAAAAAAATAGTAAAGCGCCGCTAAAAATAGCAGCACTTTACAGCCGACGCCCAGCGCTACTTAGTGTGAAAGTGCCTTTAAGTGTTCAAGGAATGTTTTTGAAAAATTCCACAGTTCCTTTTGCATACGGCACAAAATATCGAGCCCTCGTGGTCATAAAGTATATTCAATGTCCTTGTAGTGATATTTCTTCAATGCTTCATTCTTGGTCAGTCTTTGGTAACTGAATGTTCAGTTAGGAAGTGTGGAAACTACTTATTTCTACTACTGATATGAAGTTTTATCATTCAGGTTAACTTGTAGCCAACATAAAAAGCTTTTACACTCAAACTGCAGACCATAAGATTTTTCCCCATCTTTTTCAAAATTAAGACTAGCATATGACAACCACAGGCAATAACATATAGTGCAACATGTGGCTGAACAAAATGTCAAAGTTGGAAATGTAAGTAAAACTAAAGCAGCCTGTACATTAACCACAGATTGCAGGAATGAAAATCGCTTGCTTTCCCCATCGACACAGTTAGTGTTAATGCGGAAATCCCTCCCATGGAGCTATTGTATTCTGACAGCGGGAGGTTTCCCAGCCCTCAGAATACAATGATCACTGCTGGAGGCTATAGCTGCCGGCAACAAGAGAATAGGGGGGGGGGGGGGGGGGAACAGGCTGGTTGTACTGAAAGTGGTTCTATAGGCTCTTTCTACACATGAAGGTAAAAAATGCAGCCCCCCCCCCCCCCCCCCCCCAATACTTGAGCCCCATCGCGATCCATCATAGTGCATCGTAGGCTCCACGGGGACTCTCCCTCCTCATTGGCTGGGAGAGCAGCAGGAGCCATTGGCTCCCACTGCTGTCAATCATAGCCAGGGAGCCAATGAGGCGGCGGAGGGGGGGGCAAGCTGCGGCTCTGTATGTGAATGGACATGCAGAAAAGTGGCTCGGGAGTGAGCCTGCTTGGGTACCCCCATAGCAAGCTGCTTGCTCTACGGCCACTCGGCAAAAGGGAGAAGCCAGGGGTTCTGGCGGGAGACCTGAGAAGAGGAGGATCTGGGCTGCTCTGTGCAGATCCACTCCATAGAGCAGTTAAGTATGACATGTTTGTTTAAAAAAAAAATTTAAAAAAAATTGCCTTTTTAAGATCACTTGAAGTCCATTGATCGACTTCAGTACAACCAGCCTGCTCCTAGATGGATCCATTTTGAGACTAATCTCAATGAGCCTTTGCAGTGCACCTCTGTAGTTGGATACTTTTAGCATTCGCTCACCTGTTTCCCTATTCACTGAGGAATCTCACCAGACTGATCGATTTTTGTGGTAAATATTTGATGTGTTTTCTAGGTGCGTTTTTTCACATGCGTCTTTGATGCGTCTGTTTCTGCATTACTAGCACATTATTAAATACAGCACATTATTAAATACTTGCCTTAGAACAAAGCCCTCCTGCTGTGCACTTTCCTAGACTTCCATCTTTCCCTGCTCTTCCTACTGTGTTCAGACTCCCAGTGTGTGTGGCCTGAGCTACGATGACGTCACTCCCGCGCACGATTTCGGCACAAGGCTCTGGCATGGTATGCCGGACCTTCAGAGCGCAGGGGTCGGTGACGTCACCTGCTGCATCCAGTGTGAATGTCTCCTAAACGGTGCAAGTTTAGGAGGTATCCATTTTACCTACAGGTAAGCCCTATTATAGGCCTTACCTGTAGGTAAAAATCACCAAGGGATTTCTCTTTGGGCCCCAGGGACACAACAGGAATCCAGAGGAAATCCAAGTCAAGTAGTCTCTGCCAGAAGGTCTTGTGGGACTGATTAATCAGAGCCAGCAAATGAGTGAGCATGCCTGAACCCTCTCCTGACAGTAGTTCCTCATGATCCTCTACATTGGCTTTGAGCATGGCATTGGTCAAATGATCTTACTCCACACACCTATAGAAGACTTGAGTTTTTTTTTTACCTATTGTATATGCTAAATAATAAACCATTTTTCACCTAAAATATTTGCCGTCATATATTTGAGAGTGGAATGCAGGGACTTTGTGTACTGCAGATCTCCTCCTTCCCTTGCCAAGTACTGACTCTAATCACAATACATATTTACCAAAGTTAGTTTCCAACTAGTAATTATTTTATTCCATGTGGCTAGTTTATAAAGGATCCGTTTTACATTTGCCATACAGTTTGGACTCCTATAATATCATGTTCTGTTATTCAGCAGGCTGGTTTTGAGGCTTTCTTACAATCCTATATTGTGTTACATGATTTTATTTCTTCGCCTTGTTCTTAAGATTGAGGTTTCAAATTCTTTGCTCCAGCCGTGGCATAAACCCAATAATTCGATTATAGGGTTTGCAGAAGACCATGTTGTATAGCCATAGACCGACAAGCCAACAGGCAGAGCTGCAAATAAACTCAAGCTTGTGGGTTTTCCATTCCATGGAAAAAAAAAAAACACTTCCCTACCGGACCAATTTTTAAATTTTGACTTTTGACCCAATTACTTAGAACACTCAAACATTATATATATATATATATATATATATATATATATATATATATATATATTGTGCTAAGCTGTCTTTCACTTCCTGAAAAGGTTGTCAGTCGTTCTTAGACAGGCTTGCCTAGACCTGCCCAGCACCGCCCCATCCCTCCTATCCCTCCTATCCTTCACAGAACATGAGCTCCTCCTGCCTTCATTTCCTTGTTTTGGTCAGCAGCTTCTCCTGAGAGAGGGCGGGGCAGAGGGCAGGCTTTGGAAGTATGTTCTGTTTGTCAGAAACTGTAAAATAGGTTACAATGCAACATGCTGCACGTGGTTGTTTCTGCATGGCACTGTGTACATGGTGTGGCACACACTCAGCTGCTGTAAACGGCGGAGGGAGCTGGGGAAGAAATATGAAAGAAATTGGGTACAAAGGAACATTTTTGAAAGTTTGGAAGGATACAGATCGATTTCTACTGCGTAATGAGTTTAAGGCTCCGTTTCCGCTAGTGCAACTTGGGCACACAAAGTCGCATCACAAGCCACAGCTCATTAATTTCAATGGCAAACGTTCCCATATATGCGACTTTGAAAATCAGCGACTTCGAAGCGGTGCCTGCACTACTTTGATGCGATTTTGATCCAGAGTGTAAAGTTGCATCAAAGCGGCACTGAGTCTTACTCTAAATCTCACAGCTTTGGAGTCGCACTACTGGAAACATAGCCTAAGGCTAGAGTACGACTTTGGAGTGTGACTTTGATGCTACTTTGAGTGCAGCTTTGATCCAACTTTACACTCTGGATCAAAGTTGCATCAAAGTAGTGCAGGTACCTATTCAAAGTCGCATAGATAGGAACGGGTGCCATTAAAATCAATGGGCTGTGACTTGTCATGAGACTTTGGACACATAGTCGCATGACCAGTCACTTTTCCACTATTGCGACCCCAAAGTTGCGTGATATAGAGTGCAGCTTTGATCCAACCAAACACTCTATGGATCAGTCACATCAAAGTAGTGCAGGTACCTTTTTCAAAGCTGCATAGATGGGAACGGGTGCCATTGAAATCAATAGGCTGTGACTTTGTGTCCAAAGTCACATGACAAGTCATACTAGTGGAAACGGAGTCTTAATGTGCATTTCCACTATTGCGGCCCCAAAGTTGCACAAGAGTGCGACTTTAATATAACTTTACACTCTCTAGATCAAGTCGCATCAAAGCATTGCAGGTACCTTTTCAAAGTCGTATGACAAGTCGCACTAGTGGAAACGGAGCCTTAGTGTGGTTGCCTGTAATGTAATCATTGTAGACTGTGAGCTGAGACCCCAGAGCACTTCTAGCTACGCTGACACCCTACGCTAACCACACCCACTGGCTGATTTTAGACTCCAAAGTAAGGATGAGCTCCGGCGTGTTCGCAATCAGCACGTGTAGAGCCCGCCAGGAAGTCGGCACATCGCTAATCACAGGCAGTGAGACATTGTCCCGTTGCGCGGCTGCAGAGATCGGGAAATGTCTCACTGCCTGTGATTAGCGCTGTGCAGTGCCGACTTCCTGGCGGGCTCTGCACGTGCTGATTGCGAACACGCCTGAGCTCATCCTTACTCAGAAGTAAGTAAAATTGAAGTCATGTGGTGGCACTGGATACTGCAAAATAAAGGTAGAAAAGATTTTTTTTCATTTTGAGGCATAAGGCTGAACTTCGCTCACTTTAATGATTGCGGGGGAGAATTTAAATGTAAGACCCCCTTTCGCACCAAAATGCTTTTCAGGCGTTTTTGGTGCTAATAATAGCACCTGTAATGCACCTGAAAAGTGCCTCTCATGCCTCCCCAGTGTGAAAGCCCGAGTGCTTGCACACTGGGGCGGTGCGCTTGCGGGATGGGGAAAAAAGTCCTGCAAGCTGCATTTTTGGGGCGGTTTGGGAGCGCTGTATACACCGCAGCCAAAACGCCCTGCTCATTGAAATGAATGGCCAGCAAAGCACGCTGCGACAGTGCCGCAACACAGGGGTGCTTTTTAACCCTTTCTTCTGCCTTTAGTGGGGGTGAAAAGCACCGCTAAAACAAAAATGGAAAACAAACACTTTTAATGAACTTTATTGCACACAAAATAGAATACCCAATTTGTTGGTAAAATGTGAAAGATGAAGAAGTTGCACAGAAGAAATAGATACTATTTACTACTAGATAATGTTGAGCTTTAAAATTGCCTATGGAATGGTGCCAAATTATGGTACTTTAGATATTTTCTACAGGTTACAAGGTTAGAGTTACACAGGAGGTCTGGCACTAGAATTATTGCTCTTGCTCTAACGTTCCCGACGATACCTCACCGTTTACAGATGTGTGTGCAACTTGCATATGCATTTGCGCATAAGCGGGGGGCGGGGTTAAGGGGGGTGGAAGGGTGAGTGCTTTTAGATTTTTATTCATTTTGTTTTTGTTTTTTTTTTGTTTTTTTTGTATTTTTATCTAAAACGATTTTACACTGTTGCTTTTTTTTTTTTTTGTCACTTTATTGCTATAACAAGGGATGAGCAGCATCCCTTGTGACAGCTTGGGCCCTGACAGTTCCTCTTTATGGAGAAATCTATTAGACCCTAAATCCCTCCTCTGGCCTCCAATTTATCTGATCAGACACAGATCGCTAACGGCCAGGTAAAGGCGGACCGCAAGTGATGAAATCCTTGTCTCTTCTAGATTCCAGGGTCATTGAGAGGGAGGAACGTCAGTTCCTCTCTCTCTGTACTGGCAGCTGTCACCTCAGGTCGCAGCGCTTCCATACTCAGTGATTGAATGGCAGAGCCTGGGAAAGACGGTGGTGGAGGGCCCCAAACCCACCACCCACAGAAGTGATTGAGTGACTGTTCAGCCCCGCAAATCACTTCTGCGTTACAGGGAATCTCCAACTGCAAATTTTAGTATGGAGATGATGCCTGTAGCTGCAGGCATCCTCCCAGTAAAACCACTGCAAACAGAGGACGTCATATGTTGTCCTGTGGTCAGCGAACGGTTAAACTCTGGTTACATTAACAAAAAAAATGAAGTATGTATTCTTAACTCTAAGTTCCTTTTTTAATTGGTCTTCTCCTCAAAACCTTAAAGGGTGTGTTTTTTTTTCCATTTGCTGCTGTGATTGGACTTCCTCTTAGAGGGTGGCTGTTCATTCTTTCTAGTTCCCCACTGTATTTTGGAATGGAGGCATCCTTTCTTACATGCTTCTGAGATGACTTGTAGTATACATGACCACAACTAATGTGCCCTGCTCTTTCAAAACAAGTGAGGGTGAAAAGAAGAGGAGAGATATATAAAATATACTGTATATACTCGAGTACAAGTCAAGTTTTTCAGCACTTTTTTTGTGCTGAAAGTGCCCCCCTCGACTTATGCTGGCCATTCACTATACGAAACATCGGCCGAAAAATCGTTCATATAGACACTTCGTTTGTTTTTCGGCAAGTTAATGGGCACAAATCGATAATCGTGTTTGACGTTTTTGTGGAAAAAAACGAAGGGAAGTTTGGAAAATTTCTGCCGAACGTACGATAAATTGCAAGGTTAATGTGTTGACGTCTGAACTGTCTGCACTAGGTATATGTAAAAAAAAACGAACAAAAAATTATTTATTCATGTCCACTGAACAATTTATCGGTCATTACATGATGGCACGATCGTTTGCGGTCACGTTCGAACGTTCATTTTTCGAAGATGTGTTCGGCCGATTTTTCGTATAGTGTATGGCCAGCATTATACTGGAGTCAAGCACTTTTCTGCAGCAAAAAATTTCATTTTCCGAACCGACTTTGGGGCCCCGTATCTCAGGGCCACTTTGTGCTAGGAACCCCAAATTTGGTGTGCAAACCCAGTGGAACTGGTACCACAACATATCCAAAGCTGGTTCCTAGCACTAAGTGGCCCCGAGATACGGGGCCCCAAAATCGTTTCAGAAAATGTCATTCTCTGCTGCAGAAAAGTACTTGACATTTTCTGAACCGACTTTGGGGCCATGTATCTCAGGGCCACTAGGTGCTAGGAACCCCAAATTTTGTGTGCAAACCCAGTGGAACTGATACCATAATATATCTATAAACTGGGGTTCCTAGGACCAAGTGGCCCCGAGATACGGGGCCCCAAAGTCGGTCAACTGTGTCCATCTGCAGCAATGTCATTTCGGGACCATTTGGGTTCCGAGACCCCAAATTTTGGCTGCAGCTAGGGGGCATCTAGGAACCCTTAACTACCGAGTTTGAAGTTCGGGGGACCTATGGCTGCAAATGGGCATTGTTGACCCTCTTTTCCACTTGCAGTAGCTGTGTTTTTCTCACTCTCGTCTTATACTCGGGTCAATACGTTTTTCCCATTTTTTTTGTGGTAAATTAGGGCCTCAACTTATACTCGGAACGACTTATACTCGAGTATATACGGTATATATTTTTTTGGAGAGCAGGAAATAGAAGTAGAACTAAAGCCAAAACTTTTCAGATTTTGGATGGAGTAAGGGGAGATTGTAATCCCTGTCAGCAGTTTTTTTTTGTTTTTTTTTTCTTTAACCATCTGTGCCCTATTTTGGAGATTCTCCTTCACTTTTTGCCCAGTAACCACAACAGGAAGTGAAGAAATCCCTTCAGCTCTGGTTCACACTGAGCTGCGGGAATGAAGCCGTGCGAGTTCAGCTGAACTGGCACGATTTCACTCCTGCATGTCAGTCATGATTTTGGCTGAAATTTCACAGACGTGTGTGGGTTTCTGCACAGATGTCAATGGAAATCGCACCCCAAAAATCGCAAAAAGTAGTATAGAAATTACTTTTTGAAATTGGTGTGGCGCCGCAAATGCAGCGTCGCGCCGATTTAGGACGGTTCCATTGCCGCCGATTTGACATGTCAAATCACACCAATGTGAACCCGGGCACATAGTGAGAAGAAATCCTTAGATGTCACCAGAACTAGTGCCACATTGGAAGATTAACCTCTTATTTTAGATTCTGGTGACAACCCTAAAATGTGGCATCCTTCACTTTCACCAGGTTGCCAGGATAAACCGAGAGTGAATCTCATTAAGGCTCGATTCACACCTATGCATGTTGCTTTTGAGCGTTTTTGGAGGTTTTTTTTTCATGCTTGCCACGTTTTTGAGCAGCGTTTTTGCGGCGTTTTTGCCGCGATTTGCGTTTTGCGTTTTTTTTTTTTTTTTTTTTAGTCTTAAAAAAAAATAAAAAATGGCAAAAACGCATCAAAAACAGTGCACTTGCGTTTTTGATGCTTGTCCATTGAATTCTATTACATGCAAAACGCTGCATTTTGCATGAAAAAAAGTCCCTGACCCTTTCCAAAAATGCAGAGAAACAAAAAGGCATTGATGTGAACATGTTCCATAGGAACCCATGTTAAAAAATTCTCGTGCATTTCTGCAAAATGCATCAAAAAACGCATTTAGTGTGAATGGAGCCTAACGGGGACACAGACAGAATCCCAACATTTGTTCTGTTTCCTCCCCACACTATCCTTTAGTTATACTTGAATACGTTTTACATGCAGCTGGCAAAAGTATCTGAAAATCAGTTGATACTGGCCTCCTGTGATCTACTGCAATGCTTCTCAGCCATGATGCTGTGCGTAAACAAAAACACCTAAAGCCTAGTACACATGGGTCAAATGCCAGGCAGCATCAGCCAGTTCAATAAAAACTGGTTGACATTCGGCCTGTTTGTATGGCAGCCGGCTTCTTTCGGACAAGCATGCTGGAATACCAGCAGCCAAATGGCTCTCAATCAGCCAAGTGCTGCCCAGAGTGTTCTGGCATGGGGGGGCATCCTCCCCCTGTCAGAACACAGTAGCTCAGCAGGTGCTAACCTAGGATCGTTTGCACGGGGCTCCAACCTGACCCGTCAGCTTTTATTTTGTTCAACCCGCTGAGTTGAAGGAAAAAAAACAGGTGCACGTGAAAATACACGCAGAAAAAAGTGCGAAGAAAGGACTCTATCCTGCCCTTCCCCGGGGCGCAAGGCTCAACATGGTTAAACTAGCCAATAGGCCTGACGGACCCCTCTTCTCATGGTCAGCCTTAGCTGTAGGACCCAAAGAGAGAGACCACCATTCCCCCCCTTCCCCGGTTCAGAGGAGGAAGGAATCTAATGGCCACACATCCTCCCCCTAGACTTCAGGGTAGGCCCGAGGACCCACACCCTTCATCCTATTGAGAAAGGAAACGCAGTCAAATGTGCAACACAGACAGAAAAAGGACACTTGAGCAAACGTAAAACTTTCTATAAGCCCAGTAACTTGAAGGATAATGTTGGGGACGTATCAATCTGCCGCAGCAATATCTAGTACTAGAGCTAAAAGCAGTGTCTGGCATTTATCTGCTGTGTTGGTAACCAGCAAGGACACAAGAAAAACAGAACTGTTGGGCAAATATAAATCCGCTACAAAGGGAGCCAGTGGCAGAATTCACGGGGAATCCCTGAGCTAACCAATGGGAGTTGAATGCACAACAGTAATTTGATTTGTGCGTACAATAATCTGGGTAGGCTGTGAAATGGTAAAGTGTTTTTGTTTTTTTTTGTTTTTTTTTTTGTATATGCTATGTGCTCCTCCTCTGTCTCTATATTGACCTGCAGCTTGTAATCCAGATCCCTATTATCTTCACACTTTAGGAATGAAGCTACACTGCCGTACTTCTCCATACTGCCACCAAAACTGGGTACTACCTGGCTATACGCAATGGTAATCTCCTTTCCTTGCTAGTGCTGCACACCTGAGATTTCAGGAGATGCAGGGTGGTGGGTCCTCATTGAAAGGTACTTGTCCCAGTGCGCAGAAATATTGGTGAGAATAATCACGTCAATTGGTGCATAGTCTTAAATCCTTTCTGAAAAGCAATTTATGAATACAGGCAGTCCCTGAGTTACGAAGATCTGACTTGTGAACGACTCCTACTTACGAACGGGAGGCGGCTGCCGTTCTGCGCAGCCACTGTTCGCATCGGAAAACAACGTCTGCGCATGCGCGGCTACTTGACAGAACATCGGAAAACGGTGTCTTTGCCGTTCTACGCATGTGCTCCCGACTTACGAACATTTTCGACATAACGAAACCTACAGTCCCTAAACCCGTTCGCAACTCGGGGACTGACTGTATCCATATCTTGTGAATCGCACCCTGTCGCTTTATGCATCCATGATGTGACCATGTTACTCGCTGTATAGGTTTAAAAAAAGGAACTGCATCACTCTAAATTCTGACATTAACTCCCGGGTGCTCTACTACTTGGGAGCTGGTCTATAAGGCCCCTTTCACACGGGCCGGACTCCACATAACTCCGGTTTGCTCAGAAGGGCATCTGTCCACAGACAGGTCTCTGTCCGCTCAGTTTATGCAGAGTGGACCTGGACACAGCCCGCTCTGCTCAATCAGCATTTGAGTGTAAATGGACCGCCTGTCCATTTACACCTAACTGCCATCTGATCCGGCTAGGTTTTTTTTTTTTTTTTTTTTCAGAAGTCCGTTTACATTCGCTGCTCCATAGAGGAGAATGGAGGGTCCACCTGAGATACAGACAGGCAGATCAAATCGGACCCCTCGTGTGAGTGGGGCCTAAGGTCTGATTCACACCTATGCATTTTTAGTGCTTTTTGCAGTTTTGGACTACACTCCATGAAACATGGTTTCCTGTGGAACACGTTCTGTAGTGCAAATCTGCAAAAAAGCACAAAAAATGCATAGGTGTGAATCGGGCCTAAGGCTGGATTCACACCTATGCAGTTTTGGTGCTTTTTGCATTTTGCAGATTTGCGCCACAGTCCATTTAACTTGGTTTCCTATGGAACACGTTCTGTAGTGCAAATCTGCAAAAGGCAAAAAGCACTAAAACTGCATAGGTGTGAATTAGGTCTAATGCCGCGTACACACGGTCGGACTTTTCGTCTACAAAAGTCCAACGGACGCTGACGGACTAAAGCTGGCTGGTAATCCGATCGTGTGTGGGCTTCTCCGGACTTTCAACTACTGACTTTTTTAGCCTCAAATCCGACGTACTTTAGATTTGAAACATGCTTCAAATCTTTCCGACGGACTCGAGTCCGGTCGAAAAATTCGCTCGTCTGTATGCTAGTCCGACGGACAAAAACCCACGCTAGGGCAGCTATTGGCTACTGGCAATGAACTTCCTTATTTTAGTCCGGTGTACGTCATCACGTAAGAATTCGACGGACTTTTGTGTGATCGTGTGTAGGCAAGTCTGTTCGTTAGAAAGTCCGCCAAAAGTCCGTCGAAAGTCCGTCGAAAGTCTGTCGGACAGGCTGTCGGACTTTTGTAGCTGAAAAGTCCGACCGTGTGTACGCGGCATTAGAGCCCATCCACCTCATCCAACTTGGGAAATAGAAAAACAAGGCTTGCACTCCATGAGTCAAACTGTAGAGTTCATTGAGCATAGCTTCCAACATAGTCCCCTGCCCTAAGCAATGCCCTCTATGATGCTTTTCACCCCAGTTGGGCGACTCACTATTACTTTTTGCAACTTCCTTTATTACCAGTTTACTCATTACCCAACAAGCATCATAGGGATTAAAGCAAGTACAAATGTAGTTTTCTTTTGGGGGAAAACTACTATTTTGATTTGAGTTTGGATTCGCTTCTGAGTTGTATCGGGCTGTATTGAGTTGCTCTTACAAACACATTTGACTTGTATGAGAAGAAAAGCAGTTCACATGCAAATAAAAGTAAGCGAGTGATGGAGAGATGGCAGATTATTCAATGGCAGCGTGAGGCCTTGTGCACATTAGCAGGCTGATCAGTGGATTTTCTGGACCTGGCTGGGAAAACCGCTTTCCCTGATGGATTAAGGTTTATGCATCCAGCTTGTCCTTCGTCCATAGGATAATGACTGAGGCATTTTAAACAGATGTTCATTGCTAGTTCATCTGCCTGTTTTATTAATTACTATGACAGTGTATTTTTACATCCCTTCACTGTTTTCTCATGCTGATTTTATTCTTGCATGCCAAACAGCTTTGTAACGATAAGCCCCTGCATGGATGGATTGCAGTAGTGTGCAATGTTTTCAAGCCATAAAAATGAGCGACGTGTTCCTAGAAGCGTAGTCATTTATCTTATGTCAGATGAAGGGTAGTACAGATACAATTTCATGTATTATTTAATAGGGAATTGGTGGGAGCTGCTGAGACTGCAAAGCACCTTCATTGTTGGAAGATTTGTTATTTTTCGTATAGTTGATCGATCAATCTTCTGATAAACTGGAGTAATAAATGGAGTTGTTTTTTTCTTTTAAACAGAAACAATTGGTCTGAACCTGGCAAGCAAAGCAGCCCACATGTTCAGTCCACTAATGCCTCATTTCCACTGAGCGGATCGGTTCGGGTCGGTACAGTTTGAAAGGCCTAGAATGGTCCGGCCTATTCAGGTGAGCGTTTCCACTGCAAGTGGGACCGCCAGAGGCCATATGTGGGTTTAGAAAAATGCCTAGCGTGGTGTCACACGTCCACCAATCAGTGGAATGTATCGTAGCTCCGCCCTAACCGAACCTTACCATTTTCTATGGCCCCACATCTGAAGCAGGACCCAGAATGGTGCGGTTCGATTGTATGGGCCACTTTCATAATGGAAACACTCAAAAAACCGTAAGGTACCGATCCGCTCAGTGGAAAGAGGCAAAAATGTGTTCAGTGACACCATCAGTGTTCACCCATATCTAATTTTTTTTTAGGTTATCTTGATTGTGCGGAATTAGAATTTTCTAATGCTTGTCTGCATTTGCTTAGGCCCCATTCACATTTCCTAAACGTGTATTATGGGCCAGTTCACACCACATGCAGTCCAGTGCATGTTGTTTTTTTTTTTTTTTTTTTTCTTTCGGTGTAAAAAATGCATGGAAAGTAGATTATATGTTTTCAGTGGCATAGTTCACACCAGTGCAGTCGGTTTCAGGGCTTTTCAATTCCAGAAAAAAAGTAGAACATGCTGCATTTTTCATGCATTGGACTGTACTGGAATGCGGTAAACCCTGCTTCTTTTGGCGTGTTTGTCATTCATAGGCTAGCCCAACCTAGTGAATGGGCTGTGCAATGCATGAACAATGCTAAAAAGTGAGCGGGACCACGCGTTCTCAATATGTGAAGTGTGAATAGGGCTCAAAACATAGAGTTGTGCAAATCTTCAGTCTGCTGGCATGAAAAAAAGTTTCACAAAAGCCCTTTTTAAATTGAATCAAGCTATCCTTATGTAGAAGAGTCAGGAAAAGAATACTTGAAGATCCAAACGTAAATTCTTTTTGTTTGTTAAATTGAAACAGGCCAACATATTTCAGGGGATTGATTCAGGGAAAATTACAGACAGGTGGCAGCAATCCGGCAGTTGACAATCTTTGAAGTAGCCGCATTGTGTCCAAATCCTGTAAAAGCCTATTAAAATGTACAAAAATAATTTTGTTTGCATCTCTGAATTCCATTCCATTTTGTATTTCATTCTTGTCACTGTTACACAGCAATACCTTCACTTTTATAATGTAGGCCTCAGCGAAGTAAGTAGGCCTTTGAAGTCTGTCACCAGAACCAGTATCTCCATTGAACAAAATACCTTCTACTTTTGAGCCAAAAACCATAAAAATATACATTTTTTCATTTTTTCTGTTCTGCAACAGTGACAGATTGATCCCTCTGATGGGAACATGGACTGTAATAAGAGCCTAATGAAGGATCTAACCTCTCTACTCAATTAAAACTAGAAGTAAAAGTTTTGGTTGGGGTTCTACTTTATGGATGTTAATGGTAGCAAAGCTGTGCCTTTATTAGCTCTGTGTATGCTGCCATCTATAACGCACACATGTGTTGGATTGTTGAAGGCATGTACTGTTGTATCTATCGCTGGCTTTTCATGATCCCACCACCTGACCACCTAAAGCAGTGGTTCCCCACTTCTGTCCTCAGGACCCACTAACAGGCCAGATTTTATGTATTACCTTGGGGAGATGCAGACTAGAATACTGCAATCACTGAGCAGCAAATGATATCACCTGTGATGTATTTCAGTTATCTTGCAAACCTGGCCTGTTAGTGGGCCCTGAGGACAGGAGTTGTGAACCACTGACCTGAAGCCTCTTGCACACTGCAGCTTGTAAAAGCTCAGTACAGTTTTTTTTTTTTTTTTTTACTGAGCTAAAATACAGCCCATTAAATTTAATTGTAATGTGCCTATGCAAACAGGCGTGTAAACAAGAGCAGTGCATTCTTCAAGTGATTGTAAGCCTTGTTAAATTTAAAATAACAAACGTGTCATACTTACCTCCACTGTGCAGCTCGTTTTGCACAGAGTGGCCCCGATCATCCTCTTCTGGGGTCCCTCAGGGGCTCTCGCGGCTCCTGCCCGCATCAGATAACACCCTAGGAGCAGCACTCTCCCGGGGGTTACCTTGCGCTCCCGAGTCCAGCATTCGGCATCCATAGACACGAATGCCAGACTTGGCCCCGCTCCCCCCGGCACCCAGTTCATTGGATTTGATTGACAGCAGCGGGAGCCAATGGCTGCGCTGCTGTCAATCTATCCAATCAAGATCCGGGACGCCCGTGCAGAGAGGGACAGCGCGTCTCCGCCGAGGGAAATGGGGGCATAGGATGCATTAAGGTGAAAAAACACAAAGCTTTACATACAACACCTTTCAGTAAAAAAAAATTAGAAAAATCTGCATTTTCGGTCAGCAATTTACGCCTCATGCGTACGCTTGTGTGCAAAATGTGTGCAAATGCCCATTTACATATTGTGCAGAAACAAAATGCGAGAAAGTTTGCGCGTGCGTGAATATGCATATGTATGGATATGCGCAAAAATACACGCAAATGCATACAAAAAAAAGTCTGAAAGTAGATGCTCAAACAGGAGTATGCAAGAGGCCTAACAGTGTCACAGCAACAGCCAGCCAAAAACTGGTAGAAGAATATATAAAAACTTTTAGCAGCTTGTTACCAGCTAAGGCATCAGGGGGATGTTAAACTTTATAATACATTTTTTTTGGAAACCTGAGTTGATAAATGTGTAAACTTACTTTATTTTTTTTTTTTTTTAAACAATATTGTTGCAGCAGTTTAACTATCACAAATTATCCTAGTGTATTGAACGCTAATTTCCAGGAAAAAAAATACTTTATTGAATTTTATTGCACACCAACAATATAATACCCGATGGTTTTGGTAAAATATAAAAGATGATATGCCAAGTAAATGCATAACATGTTAAGCTTTAAAATTACGTGAGTCTGTAGAAACTAACTATGGTACACCAAGTTATCCATAGGTGACGCTTTATAGGCTACCAGTTTGGAGGTCTGGCACTAGAATTATTGCTCTCACTCTGACGTTTGCGGTGATTACATGTGTGGTGCGATCACAGTTTATATATGCATGTGGGGGCACTTTAAAAAGATTTTTGTGTTTATTTTATTACATGGTCTCTTTACTGGGTTTTGTGTGTGTTTTGTTTTTTTTTTTTTTCTTCCTTTTTTGCAATCAAAAAGGATAAGCAACATTCCTCGAGATAACATGGATCAGGGCAGATCCTTTTTATGAAGAGATTTGGGGTCTATCAGACCTCAAGAGCTCTCCTCTGTGAGATTGGTTGGTTTGACCGGCTGCTTTAGTAGCCGGTAATGGCTTGTAAACAAACCCAAACCAGAAGTCTTTTTGTTTTCTGATGTCACAGAGGCAAGGAAGGAATTTAGGTTCTCCCACTGCGCTTCACATTGGTTCCTGGGATTTCCAGTGGGACAGGAGAGTCCGGGAAAGCGTCCTTTTAATTGTTGCGTCACAATCTCAGACGCGGCCAATCAGAGGAAGCTTTGTATTAGTTCACAGAATACAAAGCTGCCTATGAATGGCTGAGCGCCGCGGACTCTGCAGTGTTACGGGTGTGGGATGAGCAATCTCTGTCTCACATTTAGAACCCAGCACTTCAGCTGAAGGTACGTACAGCGCTTAGAGCCAGTGCACCACTTGAAGGAAATAGTCCGCTTTAACACATGGACCACCAAAAAATAAAGTACACAGCCTTTTTTTTCCCTCCGAAGTCATATTACTTTACCAGTGACCCCGTCACTACTGCAAAACTGAAAAATAAAAGTTTACATAGCGTATTTCGCAACTTTGTGTTTGAAATTACTTTTCTATACCTGTAATCAACACGTCAATCAGATTATAAAGCTTTTATATTTCTATCACTTTTTTTTTAATGGTCACATGTAAGTGGTCAAACATCTCTTGTTCTGCTTAAGTTGTGTCCTGGAACTATATTAAGTATTTTATGTCACTAGAACAGAAACCCCTTCAGGTACTTCTTAAATCCCATCGCTAAGAGCAGAAGTCCACTTCAGGCAGCTCTTGGCTCCCTCTCCATTTATTCCGGGCTTATTCTACAACCTGTTCTCTGAGCAATCAAGCAATGTGCAGGCAAACCAGAGGCTGAATTGTAAAGCTTTTAAAAGCTAAAGTTTAAGTTCCTGGCATAGACATTAAAGAGTCAAAGCCGCTACTCCTGGGATTAGGCAAAACCTTTATTCCTCTCTCAGCCCATTATATTTTTTAGCCTTTAGTATTTGGCAGCAGAAGCTAGTTTAATATTACCAAAAACAATAGTGTTATACCATACAAATGGGGTTCTGTCTCTGTACAACCATTCCATTTCTGTCTTTGTGATAAGAACCTGTCACTTTGTTCGTCTTCCTAAATATTGAAGCTGTGCTCATGGGCATCAAAAATGTGTGCCCCTCATGCCCACTGTGCTCCTTCAAGATACTGGGAGTATTAAGCAGTATGGTTCCCCAGACACAAGAACCACCACTGTGCTTTTAATTAAAGTTACTTTAGCTTTTGGCAGGCTCTAAAACCGTGGCAAAGTATAAAGCAGGGGTTTTCAAATTCTCTAGCTTACTGTCCTTCAGACTTTAGGGGGGCTGGACTGTGGCCATCGGGAGTACAAAATGTCCCAGCATCTGTGGGAGTAAACAATCCCCCATCATTGGTGTCTTTGGGAGAATTTGTGCCCCACCATTGGTGTCTTTGGGAGGAATTGTGCCCCATCATTGGTGTCTTTGGGAGGAATTGTGCCCCTCATTGGTGTCTTTGGGAGGAATTGTGCCCCATCATTGGTGTCTTTGGGAGGAGTTGTGCCCCATCATTGGTGACTTTGGGAGGAGTTGTGCCCCATCATTGGTGTCTTTGGGAGGAATTGTGCCCCATCATTGGTGTCTTTGGGAGGAATTGTGCCCCATCATTGGTGTCTTTGGGAGGAATTGTGCCCCATCATTGGTGTCTTTGGGAGGAATTGTGCCCCATCATTGGTGTCTTTGGGAGGAATTGTCCCCCATCATTGGTGTCTTTGGGAGGAATTGTGCCCCATCATTGGTGTCTTTGGGAGGAATTGTGCCCCATCATTGGTGTCTTTGGGAGAAGTTGTGCCCCATTATTGGTGCTTATATTATGCTTCCATTCGTTGTCATCTGAGGTATCACTGTAGGAATTACAGAAGGGTGGTGGAAGGCAATACAAGTTTGTAATACAACTGCCGATATTTTTAAAGTCAAACTTGCCCTTTGATGAAAGATCTATTCTCCAGATCAGTCATATACTGTACATTGCACGGATGCTGACTAACCTCCATTGCCGGGTTTTACCTGCAGCTCCTCTGTTAAAAACTCATGTTTTGCCTTCCAATTAGTCACTTCCTTATTCTTAAATGGGAGGGTCTGTCTTATGATTTCAGTATGATTGGTGTGAGCCAATCACACGAGCAGGAAATGACACTTCTAGGGTGTTTGTACAGTTCGTACAGAATGCCTTCAGTGCTGTTTTTTAGGAAGCAACAAAACGAGATTTTTTTTTTTCGTCAGTAATTTTCGGATTTTGGATATATCAGACAGCTACAGCTTGAAATGAAAAGGTGAGTTTGAATAACATTTAATTACAGAAAGTCTTGTAACCCAGCACTGATGATACATGCAGTTTATGCAGTGCTAACAGTCCCATGTGTTGGTGAAGGAAATGGTTTATTTAGGCCAGATTCACCCAAATGAAGGTGCTAAGCTGGAGTTAGGCTTTAAAGTGGTATTAATGGTTTTTTTTTTTAAAGAGGGAGTCTTGGGACAGCCGAGGCTCTTGTGCACATTTCTGGATCAAGAGGGAGCTCAGGCGAGTTTTAGGGGGGGTTGTGGGGGGAGCAGGACTTTTTTTTTTTTTTTTAACCTTCATGCAAAGAATGTAGGGGCAAGCTTTCTTGTATTTTTTTTTTCTTTTTTGATACCTATGAATGGAAGACTTGATGTGCTGCCATGCACCTAATGGAACAAATAGAAGAAAATGGAAGTAATGGTATTGCACAGAGCTGTCTCTTACCTCCTCATCTGGGGTCCCCTGCCGGTGTTCTTGGCACCTCCTCTTTTGTGTCTGCCCCCATAACAGCTTGCTTTTGGAGGCAGGCAGACACAAGAGGAGCGATGAATGCCAGCACTTGTGGGGGTACGCTCCTGAGCCGGGCTGTGTGTATCCATTGACACACACTGCAGCTAGGCCTGCCCCCTCCTCACATGATTTGATTGACTGCAGCAGGAGCTAATGGCTCCCTCTGCTGCCTACTGTGTCCTAGGAGAAGAGAGCACTGCTGCAGATGGGATACAGTGCTGGATCGAGAGGGGACTTGGGTAAGTGCTTAGTGGGGGTGGCAATATATAACTACTGGGATAATTGCATCTAATCCAGGGATGGAATTAAGGTAAAAAAATGTCTCGACTTCAGAACCACTTTGAACATACTCGGGTCTGGAACAAAAGAACGGCAGGACCATCACATATAGCAACAAGCTCAGTTTAGTTTCTCAGACCTTTTTTCTGACAAAAAAAACCCCAAAAACTTGTTTGCGGTTGGGAAAAGATGGCTTTATTTTTAAATTATCGGCATTGTGTATGTGTTTGTATGTATGTGTGTATCTGTATTTTTTTTTTCTCTATTGGGAGAAGTGTTGATGTATACTGTATGTTAGCGTGTATGGGCACATGTGATGTCAGCGCTGGAGTTAATTGGCTGTATTAGCACAGCTCTCTTCCTTCCAAGAACTGGCACAGCAGCAGCCCCGAGCGTCTCCCCCTCCCTTCTGTGAAGTACGTGGCATAAACAGCCCCTCTTCTACCCTGTAGAGATGACACAAGGATGAGGCTGCTGGACAGAGGGACATACAGAGACAGAAGGTTGGTGACAGAGGATGAGAAGGGTGCATGCAGGGGGAAGGTTGTGTTTAGGGAGTTAATCTTTCAGTGGCTGATTATCAACTGTGACCAGAACATGGAAATGGAAACTTTTTTTTTTTTTTTTTTTGTATTATTTATTTATTTCTAGTGTAAGCGTTCTAAAGTAAGCTAGTAAAAATGAATCCGCCTTTGTATCTTTGAGGGCCTGTAGGGGTGTTTTGTGTGCTTACCTTGTACCTTCCTGTTACTTCCAGACATCAGGTATGGATAAAGCCTGTTGAACTGATAGATGCATTTCTGCCACTTCTTCTAGTGCTTGTGTATGTAATATAAAGACGACCACACATGATTGTACAATCTCCTTTAGATCTGTCAACTATTTAATGCAAAGTCCTGCCTGATTTGATACAGATTGTTTAGATTTGTCCTTGTATTACATTAGCTAAACATACTGCATTTCTGTTTTTTGTTTTTTGTTTTGTTTTGTTTTGTGCTTGTGTATGTTATTAATAGTTTTATTATTATTATACATGTATTATTTCTGTATATTACTAAAATTCATTATACAGGATTCATATGTAGTTCCAAAAGTTTGCACAGAGTTTTTTATAAAATAAGAACTTTGCAAGCTGTCAGCGCTATAAGGATCCTGTGTGATAATCGTGTAATGATGACCATACACTAGATATAAAATCTGATTATAAAATCCCCTTTAGATCTGTCATAAACAATGTAGTTCAAAGGTCTGCCTGATATGATACAAATTGAATGGATTTGTCCTCATATTACATGGTTTTGGTAAGTCTGGGAGATTGTATAGTGTGTGTTCAGTTTTAAAGTGATACTAAAAACATATGTTGAATTTACATTATCCTTTTTATTTCTGTAATTATTTTAGTAAATAAAACATCAAAGTACCTTTTTCCTAATTGATATACAGCTGTCACATGACCCACATCTTTCCCAGCCTGTCTGCAGGGAAACATAAGCAGAAGGAGCTTCTAGTCTTCTGCTGCTGATCACGTGTTCAAAATAAAAGCCTTTGGAAAGTAAGTTGGAGTAAAAATAAATTATCAATAAATTTGTTTTAAATTGGCATACAAATATACATATTTGAAATATAATCTTTATTATTTTTTGGCAATAACATGGTGTGTTTGGATTTTTTCCAGTCTCATGCTGTGTCATGCCCCTCCAGTCTGTGTCTTAGGGGAAGGAGGTGAAGCCTCCATCAATCTACATGTAGTATTCCATTGTGTGTAGCTGGTTAGTGGGCATGGAGGAGGAGGAAGGGGGTGGGCGCTGTCATTTATCACTGTGTATTTATAGCCACATGGGCTGCTCATTCTATGCATGAAGGTAAAAAACCTTCTGTGTGGAGTATTCCTCCCCCCCACCAATACATGCCTGAGCCCCCCCTTGATCCAGTGCTGTGCACAAGAGCAACCACTCTCCTGGGTCTCTTCCACCTCATTCTTTCTTATTAGCTAAGACAGCAGTGGGAGCTATTGGCTCTTGCTACTGTCAATCACAGCCAGTGGACCAGTGAGGAGAGAGCAGGGCTGAGCTGTGCTCCGTGTGTGAGTGGACACACAGAGCAGCAGCTCAGGAGCGAGCCTGCTCGCTGGCCCACATAGCAAGCTGCTTGCTATGGAGGCACTTGGCAGGAGGGAGAGCCAGGAGTGCCAGTGGGGGATACAAGAATAGAAGGATCAGGGCTTCAGTGTGCAAAACCCCTGCACCGAGCAGGTAAGTGTGACTTGTTCGTGATGGTGAAGAATTTTTTAAAGTCATATGCTGAAATCCTGTGCCATGCAGGATGTGGCACATTGTGCAGTTGTAATCACAGCGATTTATAAATATATCTTTTTAATGTTCACACCGATCCAACATGAAAGTCATACGACTTCTGATCCGACTTCGCCCTACGACTTCATGTCCGACTTCCATGTGACTTCAGTGATCCGACTTTAATCCCACCATTGCAGGCCCTTTGAATCTGGCATGTATCTTGAGGGGGGAACGCCAAAAAAAAATAAAAAGGCACAGGGATCCCCCCCCCCCCCGAGCTTGCAGCCCAGCAGGTCAGGAACCGAAAGCCCCCCCAGATCATACCAGGCTACATACCCTAAACATAGGGAAGGTGCTTTGGGGCAGGGGGGCTCTGCGCCACCCACCCCAAAGCACCTCGTCCCCATGTTGATGGAGACGAGGGCCTCTTCCCGACAACCCTTGCGGGAGGGGGGCTTATCGGAATCTAACAAGGGGCTTAGATTCCGAACAAAGTCCCTCAGATCCCGACCTCCCCCCTATGTGAATGAGCACCTATTCACCAAAAAAGTTTAGTTTTACAAAAAAGAGACAGTTTTGGAAATGTCCTTTGTTAAAAATTAATGATCCCTGTTGTAGCTGCGCTTCTCCGCCAATTACTTCTTCCTCCGACGTCCTCTCGCGACACGCTCCCCCCCCGGCTGCGTGCTCCGATAAGGGTCTGGTATGGCTTTTGGGGAGTTTACAAAAAAATAATTTTTTTTTGGTATGGGGTCCCCCCTCGATCCTCAGAGCACAAGACGCATCAATTAAGATGATCCGATTTGGATGCGACTTGCATTCAAATCAATGGGCTGAAATCGTGCCCAAGTCAGACCAGTTAAGACAGGTCTCATAGCTAACCATTGATTCTGACATGTCATGAGACTTGTGCTCTCAAATTTGGAGCGTGGACCAGTGTGAACCGGCCTTTAAAGCCAAGCTCCCTCCTTCCCACTAGTGTAGTTTTAATTAAAGGTGTAGTTGTCTTTTAAGACCTTTAACAGACCAAAGGAGACATGCTATTTCTTTGCCCGCCTCCATCATTGACAGTTATGACATGCTATGGGGGTGTGGCTATACTTTATTTATTTATTTTTTCCATTCTGCCCCATGGGTGTAACTGTTGTAGGTATAGGGATATCATAAACCGTATTCATAGAGGATTTTTGTTTTTTTAATATTGCATTGGTTTTATATGGTGAATCTAGAAGCTGATATTGCTTGGGGAGTAATGAAGGGAAAACGGCAGAAGCGGATTTATGTTGCCCTCTGATAAGTCTGGGTGTTTTAGGAAAATAATTTGCTGGTTCATGTAAAAGACTGACACTGCTGATTAGAGTGACGTTACCTAGGTACAGAACTATGAGAGTTCACATCCATTTATAAGATCTTAAGGGTGTAACAGAAATAGTCATCCCATGGTGCAGTTGGTTTTTCTGGATTTATAGCCTAGTAATATGTATGTATGTATAAAAACATTGCTGCTAGGGAAGGGATGTACTCTTCTGCTCCCGGAGTGTGTGGTTACACCCTGTCTGAGGCCACTGTACAAACCCTTCATACAAAGCAAAGCACCGATTTCCTTTCTGTGGTCTATTTACGGGACTCGGTGTCTGTATGTCTCAGGCTCTGATTGTTTCTTTTGCTGTGGAGCATAGGGAATAAGTGTCCACCCATTGATGGAGTTAGAGAAAAGATTGTCATGGGTCCTGACATCCAAGCAAAGCATTTTCGGGTGGGTGGATGTCGCGCCGTCTTTGTCAACGAGACATCAGCGTTTCTGTTGCCAACATTAATGGATAAGTTCACCTTTGTTCACTTTTTTTATTTAATATATTTTTTCTAAATTCCAGCTCCCCTATGTACCAATATAGCATTCATGTACTTTTTTTTTTCAAAAATATCAAAGCTTTCCATAAAATTTGCAGACGCTTGCCTTACTGTCCTCCATCCATGATTCCAAACATATCTATTGCTTCTGTCTTACTTCCTTAGACTATAGGTCATGACACAGGAAGGAGTTGACCATCTGACCTCATTAGCATACACCCTGCATCATCTACCCTCCTACCTACCCACCCATTCCCAGCTGCACTTTTTTAAATGAAATGCAATCAATCAGTGATCACCCTTCTCACTAAATACACAATCAGATTGCATAGTGTATGGCCATCTTTATACAAGTACATAGGAGGGAGTGGACAAAAACTCAGCTGTCAAGCCCCGTTCACATCTCTGCATAGCGGGAACTCACATTCTCACATGTGTTTTTTTTTTTTGGGGGGGGGGGGATTGAGGCAGGTGTTTAGGAGCATTTTCACTCATCACACATAGGGCAGCCCATCGACCTGAATGGGCTGCCCTACACATAAAATCGCCCCAAAGAAGCAAGAAGCTTCAGAACTTTTTTTTTTCCTTTAGAGTGGAGCTTGATGCGTTTTTTTTTTTTAACTGATTTTTGGTGCCGTGCATTTTTGAAATGCACAGATGTGAATGGAGCCTCATTGTTCTTGTGTTAACGCACCGATTTAACTTTCAGGCCCCATTCACATCTAGCATAGTGTGAGCGAACGTTTTGTGGCTCGTTTTTCCTGTGACACCCATAGAGCAGCCTGTTGATTTTAATGTGCTGTGCTATATATGGCTTATGGGACATTTTGGCATTTTGTGGGTTGTGTTTTTTGCTGTGCGTTTTGCAGCATTTGCCACTCGTTTTTTCACATGGCAAAATGTATGTTTGCTTCTGTGTTTGGTGTGCTGTTAACAATTAATGGCACTGAAAGCAACTAGTAATTTTAGGTGTATAAATGTGACCATATACCCTGTTTCCCCGAAAATAAGACCTAGCGTGATTGTCGGTGATGGCTGCAATATAAGCCCTACCCTGTAAGTAGCTGTGGCTCCATATAGCATAGTGCACTGTGTTCTGGGTGCAAGCGGAGACTTCTTGTCTCATACGGGAACACAGGAGAGTCTACAGCAGCAGCGCTCAGCCATTCAGAGGGAGCGATGTATTCTGTCAATAAATACAAAGCTTCCTTTGGCTGAGTCAAAGGTGTGACATCATTAGCCCACCTCTCTGACTCAGCCAATCAGAGGAAGCTTTGTAATCATCGATGGAATACATCGCTCCCTTGAAATTGTTAAGCACTGCTGTTGTAGACTCTCTTGTGTTCCGGGTATGAGACAGGAAGTGTCTGCTCAGCCCCAGAAAACACAGTGCAGTATGTAGCCAAAGCTACTTAATTCATACTGCACATCCAGCGGCCTCGCTGGCCCCAACACAATTGTGTAAATTGTGTGAAAAACCGAGTTCTTCTTTAAACCACAAAATAATATACCTATGCTTAAAGCGGAACTTCATCCAAAAAGGGAAATTCCACTTGTTAACATGTCTCTCACATTTGGTCAGGTCGCCATGGCGATCTGTGCAGTTGTTTTGAACCCCCTTCTCCTCCCTGTAGCTTTCTGGGACACATCACAGCTCCAGGAAGACTACTGGGCCATTTACAAAGCGCAGCACGGCTCGCACATAGGCAGTAGGAAACCAGTTTCCCTTACCTGAGATGCCAACGCCTGGACACGAAGCCGATTGAAGAATCGGCTTGGGCAAGGACATCGCTGGATCCCTGGACAGGTAAGTGTCCTAGTTTAAAGTCAGCAGCTTCATTTCCCCACCTCCGGCTCTCACCCTCCACTCCGCGCTGTCCCTTGTAAACACAGAAGTCTTCAGTGTTTACAAGAGATGGCTTTTAATCTCAGCGGCTCCCGAAACGAACAGATCCCTGCACGCACGCATGGTGGGGACAGATCTGAGAGAGAGCATGATCTCCCTGCAAGGTGAGGCAGAGCTGCCTGCACAGGGAGGTACTAGAGCCAGGCAAGGTAGGAAAGAGATGTGAGGAAGCTTTGGAGGGTTGAGGTTGCACACTGTGCATAACGCACCCCTAAACCCTGCACTCAGCACACCCCTGAACTCTGTACGTAACACACTCCTGAACCCTGCACTCTGTACATAACACACTCCTGAACTGAACTCTACACTCCTAAACTTTTTACTCTGTACACAGTGCACTCCTGAACTCTGAATTCTGTACATACTGTAACATAATCCTGAGCTCTGAACCCTATATGTAATGCACTATTGAACCTTGCACTCTGTATGTAGTGCACCACAGATACAATTGGCCCTTTGAGGGCAACCATACTGCTGATGCGGCCCATGATGAAATGGAGTTTGACACCCCTATTCTACAAGGTAGTTAGTATAGGTGTAAAAGGGGGTGGGAGCAGTTTAAAGATCAGAAGTTTTTATCCTGGAATTCTATTTTAACTGATGTATGTTTATGATTGCCAAAATATTGTAACAAGGCTGTCAGTCTGGCTTTGTCACCTGAGACTTTCCACCATGCAGGCGGTCCCCTTGTTACAAACATACGACTTACAATTGACTCCTACTTACAAACGGAGGGAGACAACAGGAAGTGAGAGGAAATCTACCCCTAGGAAGGGAAATTCACTCCTGTAAGAGTTATTATGGGGAAAAGGTACCTCCACTGATGCTTTATCACCAATCCTCGTTTCCACAACAACCCAAAATGTTTAACCACTTCCCGAGCGCCGCACGACGATGTACGTCCTAGGTTTGAATGGGGATATCGTTGTTATGGCAGCAGCTAGCTGCCATAACCCGGTATCCCCGTTTTCGTGCGGCGGCCGGCTTTCAGATAAAAGTGGTCCCTGCGGCAGATTCGCCGAGAGATCACTTTTATCGGTGGCGGGAGAGGGCCCCCCCCCTCCCGCCGCGATCCGGTGCCCTCCACCACTTACCGGAGCCGTCGGTAGCGGCGGAGGCGATCGCGTCCTGCTCTCTGGTGTGTCTGGAGACGAGTGAGGCCAAGATGGCACTCACTCGTCTCCATGACACTGCTGGGCGGAAGCGACATATTTTTTCAAATGTCATTTTTCTAAATGACTTTTTTTTTTTTTTTTTTTTTTATTGCATTTTAGTGTAAATATGAGGTCTTTTTGACCCCAGATCTCATATTTAAGAGGTCCTGCCATGCTTTTTTCTATTACAAGGGATGTTTACATTCCTTGTAATAGGAATAAAAGTGACACAATTTTTTTTTTTTTTTTTTAAACAGTGTAAAAATAAATTAAAATATTGTAAAATAAATAATAAAAAAAAATTTTTTTTAAAACCCCCCTGTCCCAACGAGCTCGCGCGCAGAAGCGAACGCATACGCGAGTAGCGCCCGCATATGAAAACGGTGGTCTAACCACACATGTGAGGTATCGCAGCGACCGGTAGAGCGAGAGCAATAATTCTAGCCCTAGACCTCCTCTGTAGCGCAAAATATGCAACCTGTAGAATTTTTTAAACGACGCCTATGGAGATTTTTGAGGGTAAAAGTTTGACGCCATTCCACGAGCGGGCGCAATTTTCAAGCATGACATGTTGGGTATCAATTTACTTGGCGTAACATTATATTTCACAATATAAAAAAAAAATTGGGATAACTTTACTGTTTTATTTTTTTATTCAAAAAAGTGAATTTTTTCCAAAAAAAAGTGCGCTTATAAGACCGCTGCGCAAATACGGTGCAAAAAAAAGTATTGCAATGACCGCCATTGTATTCTCTAGGGTGTTAGAAAAAAAACCATATATAATGTTTGGGGGTTCCAAGTAATTTTCTAGCAGAAAAACCTGTTTTAAACATGTAAACACCTAAAATCCAAAACGAGGCTGGTCCTTAAGTGGTTAAAATCCAAATGCAATTTGGGCAAAGTGAGGTGAAATCTTCTGAACAGGGGCACAGACAGCAAAACATATGTTACAGGGGTGATAACCCTTCCCTATGCTATCCAAAAAGCTTAAAATAGTTTTTTTGGCTGGAGCTACACATAAAAAAAATGTACCTGTTCAGACTTACAAATAGATTCAACTTAAGAAGAAACCTACAGACCCCATCTTGTTTGTAACCCGGGGACCCCCTGTATATGGCATATGCTTAAGACCAATGCTTGACTGGTTGGATGTTCTTTTTTGATGTATCCACCTCCTATAAATCTCCTGTTTGAAATAGATTTCTGGGAAACACACCGCAAGTGAACTATTCTCATCCTTCTGCAGAAATCTGCTTCAGACAAACCGGAAAAGTAGACTTTGTAATAAATAAACAGACCCTGGTAGTAGCTGAGCTGTGGGCTTTGAGGTTTGTCTAGGAGTATAATGTGAAGGTATTGGACTGGAAAAGCATTGACTTTTTTGTCTTTTTGGTTTTATGTGAAAATAATAAGGATTTGCAAACAATGAATACTTTGTTATATGTCTTAAGGCGGATCTCCAGAGAACGCAGTGTAAGTGATGATATCAGAGGGCGACTGACAGATGAGTCTTGGAAATAAGCACCTTTGGAGGATTGGTTGCAATGTAACTATTGTGGCATTGATTATTGGGGGGGATGGTATCCACATATTAAGCTTCAAAGTTTTATTCTCAAAGCTTAATTGAATAAACTGAAGTTACGAATAGATTGTTTACTATGCACAGCTGCACCAGATTCTGTGTGCACAAGATTTAGTGAACCCCCCCCCCCCCCCATAGACATATATAGGAAGTGGCACCATTTTAAAAGCCCTGATGGCAATATTATGTTTTTTTTGTATACTGTATTTGCATGTCTACTGTATGCTTCAAGTAATGGAGACTAATTTATCCAAGTTCTGGTTTATAAACATATGAGGGTGTCTATAGCTAGATTTAAAGTGTTGTGGTTACAATCATAACAATTTCTAGTATCTGGGTGGTGTAATGTATATGCAACATCGCTAGTAAGGCACACCATTGTATTTATGGTCAAACAGACTATGAATGGAGGCATGATAAAAAAAATTGTAGCCATAGATGGGTATTTTTCTCCATGGTGCCGGAATGAATGTCTCTCAATCACAAAAACGTTAACTATTTCAGCCCCGGAAGATTTTACCCCCTTCCTGACCAGAGCATTTTTTGCGATATGGCACTGCGTCATTTCTCTGACACTTGCGCGGTTGTGCGATGCTGTACCCAAACAAAATTGACTCCCCCCCCCCCCCCCCCCCACAAATAGAGATTTCTTTTGGTGGTATTTGATCACCTCCTGAGGTTTTTATTTTTTGCACTATAAACAAAAAAAGAGCGACAATTTTGAAAAAAAAAAAAGCAATTTCTCTGTGCTCTTGCGTTGAGCCTATGTTAATCTGTGCCTATCAAGGGCTTGTTTTACGGGAGCTGCACTGAAAGTAATGCAAAAGTGAGCATAATTTTTTTTTTTTTTCTTACGCAAGTGCAGATTGCTTTTTTTTTTATTAAGGCTGGGTTCACACTGCAGCATGCTCTGGCTCACAGCAGGAATCCGGTGAATCCTCATCCAATTTGCAATAGCGTGAACCCAGCTTAAAGGTAAGTAATTTATTCCGAGCAGAAGCAATGTGCTGTCATTGGGTTGTTGACAGAGCAGTGCAAACTGTCCAACATATACAGAAGGCTACAGACGGTTTATAGCAGAGGTGTCCAAACTTTTTAAAGAGGGCCAGATTTGATGAAGTGAACATGCGTGAGGTCCGACCATTTTTCCTGACATTCTTTGAACCATTAAAATTTGGTCTAAGTGTGTTTGTCCGAGCACCAATACACTGCCTAACAAGAATTCTGTTTGTGGTGAAGAGATGGGTGTGTTATTTGTATATGTTTGTGTGTATATGTGTATATATATATATATATATATATATATATATATATATATATATATATATATATATATATATATATATATATATATATATATATATATATATATTATATAATTTTTTATCTATGTGGCCCCAAACTAATCCCAGAGCGCTGTTCGGGACTAAGGATGGACTCGAGCATCACTTTAAGGGGGAAGTATACAGGAGAATCTGTTTACTCGGCGGCCTCTTTAATACAAAATCCCATCTCCTATAATGGACAGAACAGTCGTCCAATGGCAGCCCAGGAGACGGGACTACCTATTAGAGGCCGCCGAGTAAACTGGAGATTCTCCTGTATGCAATCTGACGGCACTCATCTCGGGGCCACTATCTATCTATCTATCTATCTATCTATCTATCTATCTATCTATCTATCTATCTATCTATCTATCTATCTATCTAGCTAGCTAGCTATCTCTCCATCTCTCCAAATTACCAGGAAGGCCGTATGACACCGGAACGCGGGCCACCATGCCTGATTTATAGGGATGACACCATTGACAAGAGTAATGTGCGCAGATGGATGAAGTTTAAATGGTGTCATCTCTGTAAACATTTTGTAGCCTTCTGTGGTTGTTAGACAGCTAGCACCTCTTCTTCATCAAGAACTCAATGACCGCATGTTAATTCTACTTCGGATCCATTCTTTACATGCAAGGAAAAAAAAGAGTTGCTACGGAGGAAGAGTTAACCAATGTGGGAAATTTGAACAACCTATATAAATGAATAAAAAAATCCTGCCTACTTTTTGCATTACTTTCGGTAGAGCCCTCGTATTCTAACCATAGGGAAAGATGATCCCAAGCTCTAAATTTGAGTGCTAACTGTACAGATGTGTGTTAGGGTTTCCAGTATGTATGTGCATTGCCCTCTATGAAACACAGGCTAAAGAAATGTCTGCAGTTAATGTGCCTGTCTGGTCATTTACGATCTGTGTAGACAGGTTTAGATGCACACATGCCAGCGGTAGTCTCTCACTGTAAGGCTTTGGTTTAATGGTGCGGTTTTATTTTTCAGGGTGCGGACTCTGGGTTTGTTCCAAGCATTCAGGATTTTGATAAGAAGCTTGCCGAGTCGGATGCTTACCTCCAGATATTAATTGACCAGATAAAGGTATGTTCAGCACTCTGATTACTCCATTCATTTTTTGTTTTACTTTTGCTGTATGTGTGTGTGATTGTTTGAAATGTTGGTAAAATATTATTGTGTAAGGTGTGATAAGGCAGGTTTCACCACCTTTTTAGGAAGGGTTAGAGTAAAGCGATTGTAAAGTCTTGTTTTTTTTTTCTATAAAAATAATAAACATGTTTTATACTTACCTGCTCTGTTGCAGTGGATTTGCACAAAGCAGCCCAGATCCTCCTCTTCTCAGGTCCCTCTTCTGTGATCCTGGCCCCTCCCTCCTGTTCAGTGCCCCCACAACAAGCAATTTAGATATTGCCTTGTTAATATATTAGTGACATAATTACTGTCCTGTACATGGCCTGTGCAGAGAGCAAAGATGTGGGAGGGACTCGGCGGCTCCACTGAATACAGGCTGCCTGCCGAAAATTACATGGAGGGGTGGAGACAAGACCAGTCATCCTGTACAGGGAGAGAGAGCAGCAGTGAGTGGTCTTTATTACAGGGATCTCCAGCACTTTAAAACACTCCTTGGTCATCAATGATACTGAGGAATTGGGTCGTCCTTACCCCTAACACAAGTATAATACATGCCGTGTATGTTGTGTATACTAAACATTAATGCCGCGTACACACGATCGGACATTCTGACAACAAAATCCTGGATTTATTTCCGACGGATGGTGGCTCAAACTTGTCTTGCATACACACGGTCGCACAAATGTTGTCGGAAAGAATGCGGTGATGTACAACCGAGAAAAATGAAGTTCAATAGCCAGTGTGGCTCTTCTGCTTGATTCTGAGCATGTGTGGAATTTTGTGCGTTGGAATTGTGTACACACGATCGGAATTTCCAACAACGTATTTTGTTGTCAGAAAATTTGAGAACCAGCTCTCAAATTTTTGTTGTCGGAAAATCCGACAACAAATGCCCGATGGAGCCTAGACACGGCCGGAATTTCCAACAACAAGCTCACATCGAACATTTATTGTCGGAAATTCCGACTATGAGTGTGCGGCATTAGTGTTCTTTAACTTGCGATAAAGCTACATTTTAATTTGAAAGAAACATGATCTGCATGACTTTGATGCCAACCACTGTCCTCCACTAAGGCCCTGTCCTATTCACTGGCACTTTTTGATCTCTTAGCAGAGGCAAACATTATTCATTTTACTGTTTTTGTTCTATGATGACATTACGGTGACTAACACACAAACACTCAGTAGTTTCAGGCGGTGTACACCTTGGCTTTGACCGCTTGTAACACTACAGTTCAGTCCCTGTTTATATCACAAGGTCAGATTCCAGGTGTATTTGTAGAAGCTGACTGCAAATCAGAACATTAAGTGCAGAGCACGGAACGATTGTGCAATTTCCCCAGCGCAGCAATTAGTGTCTTTATTGAGGCTGTTAAAGCTGGATGCTGCCGCTGGAGGTAATGACCTGTGCTGGATTCTGAAGCCTTGGCTGCACCTCTATTAAAATGGGTGAGTTTCTGGTTAAGTGGTGGCTAAGTAGAGCAATATTGTCATAGTTTTTTAAATTTTACATATAAAGTATTTTAAATTATATGTTAAATTTGAATTATAAGTTAAAGCAAGCCTGTAATATAGTAGTAATCCTAATACCATGAAGAAAGTGGGTAGGTGAACTACAGGTGAAGGAGTGTAGCTTCCAGCTGTGGTTTTAGTGTATTTTAGTAGTGTCTGGCTCGGCCATGCTTGGCCATGCTCAGCCATGATCGGCCATTCTCTGCCATGCTCGGCCATTCTCTGCCATGCTCGGCCATTCTCTGCCATGCTCGGCCATTCTCTGCCATGCTCGGCCATTCTCTGCCATGCTCGGCCATTCTCTGCCATGCTCGGCCATGCTCGGCCATGCTCGGCCATGCTCGGCCATTCTCGGCCATTCTCAGCCAGGGTTCAGTTTAAACGTAGGTTTCCTCCAAGGGTTGAGCTGTGGCTGATTGACTTCCCAATTAAGGGTGCCTGCATATTTTTGGCGTCTGTATCACTTGAAAGAGCTAGTGGCACAACACTAATGATATTTTTATCTGTTTCAAAGAGTGGCATTCTGATAACGATGGCAAGGGGACATTCTTCCCATTTGCCATTTTTAGCAAATTCTAGTTCCCCTAGACCTGATTTTATTTACTTTTTCCAAGGGTACATCTGGGTTGAAAAGGTTGAGCGAGGCTGGTTTGGTGTACCAGAATTTGAATGGGCATGCTCAATCCCATGACCCTCAAGAATTCCTATTGTTTAGCACTGTCAGGGACAAGAACATTTGGCTCGTCAGTCTTTTTTTAGCTTAATCTGGCTATTCATTTAGTAGAATTTCAAATGAATGTTTACACGATTATTTGTACAAAAAATTTAAGTACATTTGACAGCTTAAAATGCTGCTTTACAATTGGTTAACATTTCCTTTTAACACTTGATTTGGGATTAAATGGATTTTACAGAATGAAAACCACATACACTGTTAGAAAATGACTTAATTTGAGAAACTAATTCCATCCTGTTCCTTCAAATTTTCTTGACGCTGTGGACAAAAACAAATTACAAGTTGTCCACGCTAATGATTAGGAAATCAAATGCATGTTCTTAAAACCAAAATTTTTGACCGATTTTGATCTGTACACCTGCTGCACCCATTGGAAAAAAAAATTGCCCAAAAATCTACTAGTGTATACCCAGCTTTAGCTGTATGCTTTCTTACTGGAATCCAGTGCTTGAAATTTTTTCCCTGAAAATGGGTGAAAAACTTTAACTTTGGTTTGTACCGTCCATAACAATACTCTTCAAATGTCCTGAGCTTTAACCACCCCCTGCCCCCCCCCCCCTGTATTGACAATTGATGAGCGCCGTACTTGCACACCTGTGGCGATTGGCGGTGTGCATCACCGATCTCGATTAAAAGCTGATGACAAGGCACTTTACCCATGTGATCAACTTTGTCCAGTCACAGCTTATCACGTGTAAACAAGGAAATACCAGTTATCGGCATTCCTTGTCTCACACTGACAGCGTGTGAGGCAAGGAATGCCGATCAGCAGCATTTCCTCACAGAGGACATTTGCACAGATAATCAGGGCACTGATTATCAGTGTAGCCCCAACAGTGCCCAGCAGTGATGCCAATCAGTGCCTATAAGTACCACCTATCAGTGCTGTAAACCAGTGCCGCCTATTTGTGCTTCCTCATCAGTGCCCATCAGTGAAGGAGAAAAATTACTTATTTACAAAATTTTAGTTTTTTGCAAAAAAAAAACAGTGTTGATTAAATGCCGCCAAAAGAAAGCTCTATCTGTCTAAAAACAATTATACCAATTTCCTTTGTGTACAGTGTTGCATGACCATGCAGTTGTCATTCAAAGTGCCACAGCGCTGAAAGCTGAAGATTGGTGTGGGCAGGAAGGGGGTGAAAGTGGCCAGTATTGAAGCGGTTAAAGTTTATGCAAAGGCAATTTTTTATTTATTTTACAATGGAAAAGGTTAGACCCATTTGCCAACTTCTTATTGCGGTCTGTGTACCCGCTGGAGGATTCTTTCCTCTTTATATGTCCTAGTGACTATTGTAACAGCCAGAAAGCTTTTGAGCTGTCACCTGAGCAAGAAGGAAGGTAAAAGCAAGTTCTATGACAACGGTCCAAAATGGGTATTCTGGTATGTTAAGATTTCCGGTGTATCTGTTGCAACTCAGAATATGAATGGAAGTGACACCGATAGCAGCAAATACATTTATAGGGCGTTTAACCCTTCTATATATTACAACTAAAATTGTTTTGGCTTTACTTTTACTGTAATTGATTTTTTTGAAAAACATTGGGCAGTAATGTTTGCTGTACTGGCCAATATAAACCGTAAAAGAACAACTAAGAATGAATGCTTCTGAACATCTGTGGTTATTTTCCTGTAGAGCAAGCCTGTAAGCCATCAAACAAGAGCAGTCAGGCTTGGAATATTAGAGAATCAGGGTCACTTGCCTTAGATCTCTGCCAGTCTATTTTATCTGGATCCTTTGAGGTTGGTAAATGGCTCAGGTGTGTTCAGTTTTTTTTAGGGCTGGAATACATTGTTTCCATTGGGACTTTGAGGTCAGAGCTTCAAGCTGCAAGTACTTGATGGCTTGAGAGATGTTAGAAAAAAACGTGCAATATATCTCTGCAGTTTATGCCATTTACCTGTTTTTTTTTCTCCATTTTTTCTTTAGATACCCTACAAGTACAAATAAAATACTTGCTCCGCCATAAATGCTCTTGGCCCCTAGTAGGCTGACAACATACAACATTTATGAAGAGTGGTGTCAGGCCTGCCCAGTTCTCTTTGACTAGTCCATCCCACTGAATTGTCCTCTAAAGTATAGGCACAAAATGATTTGTAGGTTTTAAGCTGGGTATACATGTAGTACTTTTTTTTTTTTTTTGTTCAACCAGCAGGTTGAATGATGAACACTCACAGATTCTTGCATCCACGCAAGTGATGTGGTTGCAGGAATCTCCCCTGCTGCGCTATTGTATTAAAAAAGCGGGCCCCCCCCACCCCCATCAGAATGCACTAATTGGCTACAGTCGCTGATCGAATGCTGGTTTTCCAGCAGTGCCATTCGATAGAAGCCAGTCTGTTGAACAGAAGCTTCTGTGAATAGATAGGGGTACACACAGAGCGAAATTAAGGGGTTTCTATACTTTTCATGTTTGTTTATATTGGTTTGTATATGAATGTTAATAGTATACAGTAAAAACCTTGAGAGTGTTTTGCAAGACAAGCAAAATGTTTAAATACATTTTGACTTGATATACAAGCGATGTCATTGTAAACAAGTAGCGTCATGTCACAACTGAGTATAAGGCCCCTTTCACACGAGGCGGGCTCCGTTTCTACGGAGCCCGCCTCGGTCTGCCGGCTCAGCGGGAGATCTGTCCGTTGATCTCCGCTGAGCCGGCGGATGACAGGTCCCTCTCTGCTCACTGAGCGGGGAGGGGCTTGTCAGGCGCCGCTGCCGCCTATGGAGGGATCGGACGAAAACGGACAGCGTGTCCGTTTTCGTCAGATCTCACCCGATCCGATCCGCCAGCGACGGATCTGGACGTAGAGCCCATACGCCTGCTTTTAGCAGGTCGGACGGGGTCGGATGTCAGCGGACATGTCTCTGCTGACATCCGACGGTCCATAGGCTAACATGGATCGCCCGTTCAGGTCCGCCGTCAAAACTGACAGGCGGATCTGAACGGTCCGATCGTGTGAAAGGGGCCTTAAAGAGAAGAGGGGTGCAAGTGTAGCAATATGGTTACATTTAATGAAGGTACAACATTTGGCAACTTGCCGGGATACTTAGATGTGCCTCTTTTATTCATCAACCATGTGAGTTGCTTAATGTTGCACCTTCATTAAATGTAACCATATTGCTACATATAGAGGCGACTCTCTTCTCTTTTAATACTCTGTAGCTCCTGATGGATTTTGCTTCTAATCCCCTTGTGGAGGCTTCCATTTGTGGATGGACATTTTATGGTTACACAACCTGGTCACATTGCTCTAATTTTTTTTATTTTTATATGGACTATAAACTGAAGGACCTATGAATAAATGGTTGTGGAACAAATCATTTGCGTTTCCATGATTTCTTATGGGGAAATCCGCTTTGATATAGAAGTGCTTTGGATTACAAGCATGCTTCTGGAGTGGATTATGCTTGCAATCCAAGGTTTTATTGTATTTGACAATAAATAGGAAGATCTTCACAATATACTTTGCAAACGTGTATGCTCTAATTTTATCCAGGTCATGGTAATCTTGTATCGGTCACATTCAAGTGGACTTGTCCTGTGATGTGAAGACGTTTCATTGCTTTTGTAAGCCACGTCTTCAGTTCCAATGAGCCTCATTTATATCAAAACCGGTAACACAAACACAATAACATAATCATCATGAAATGTGTAGATCAGGTTTTCTCAACCAGGGTTCCTCCAGAGGTTGTAAGGGGTTCCTTGAGCAATGAGCAAGTTCTACCTTTCACATAATTTCCTACTGACACCATTGATCTTTTTAACTATCTGTAAGGGGGTAATTCTTCCCAATGACCACAAAAAGGAGCATTCTTCCACTGACTATAATGCCCCGTACACACGGTCGGACTTTGTTCGGACATTCCGACAACAAAATCCTAGGATTTTTTCAGACAGATGTTGGCTCAAACTTGTCTTACATACACACGGTCACACAAAGTTGTCGGAAAATCCGATCATTCTCAACGCGGTGACGTAAAACATGTACGTCGGGACTATAAACTGGGCAGTGGCCAATAGCTTTCATCTCTTTATTTATTCTGAGCATGCGTGGCACTTTGTCCGTCGGATTTGTGTACACACGATCGGAATTTCCATTGTCGAAAAATTTTATAGCCTGCTCTCAAACTTTGTGTGTCGGAAAATCCAATTGAAAATGTGTGATGGAGCCTACACACGGTCGGAATTTCCGACAACAAGGTCCTATCACACATTTTCCGTTGGAAAATCCGACCGTGTGTACGGGGCACACTTAATGTATCAGCAATTGTAGGTAGAGTCATTTGTATCAGGGTTCCCTGAGACCGGAAAGTTATTTCAATGGGTTCCTCCATATAGAAAAGTTTGAGAGAGGCTGGTGTAGAAGTTGACTGTCCAAGAACAGGATAGGAGGTGTGAACCTTCCTATTTCTAGTTAAAAAATCCCTGAAGCCAAGGATGGGATTATGAACTAGAACAGGGTGGTTCCACAACTTTCACACCTCCCATCCCGTTCTTGGAAAATCAACATTTACCCGTTCCATGGTGTAGCTAAGACACCATGTCTTAGCTACATGTGTGGATATAAATGCTAAGGTATGTTCTCGACACTCATTGGAGCTGAAGACGTGGCTTGGATAATCTATGGAACCTCTTCAAGATTACAAAACAAGTCCAGTTGAATGTGACCTACTACTACTACCTCTGAATGATTGTCTCTGGTTGCTCGATAAAGGATAATCATTCACATTGCAGCATTATATTGTCATAGGGAGATGTGTGTGTTCCTGTATGCTTTCTGAGACTTATAACAACACAGCTAAACATAGACACCTCACGTTTTACTAATTGTTGGGAAACACTTTGGGCTGCCTTGTTAACATTTACTTTTGGTTTTACTGTTTGTGCCAGTGTTTTTTGTTTGCCCTTTGAATTTACCTGCTACACAGGTTTATCTGCTTTTTTAATGCTTCTTTTTATTTTTGGAACTTGTTGACTCCCAGTTATTTGATGACAAGATCCAGAACTGCAAAGATGATGAACAGAGAAAGGTTAGTATGTTTGTATCCAAATTAGAATTATTTTTAAATTGTTACTTGATTGTCATGGATCCTGTGAAACTGTAAATTGAGTCTGGGTGTGGTGGCTGCAAACTGCAAATATGTGGCTATAGTTTTGTAGTCACTTCTGTTTTTGGGACAGACGTGACATTACATTTACAGTTGGGATGGATCACGTTCCTGGCCTCCTCTGTCTTTTGGTTCTTCATGTCCCAGCTTTTACCCCTCCTCCTGTTTTCTTTTGTTGGTTGGGTAAACTTTTGCTATAATATGCAAGTATGCACACCATTCTTGCTGATGTCATACACCTTCCTCCTTCTGCGGTGTCTCCTCTCGAGGTAGCAGAATCTACAATTCGCCTCGTGTATGGCCTGCCTTACAACCCCAATTCCAAAAAAAAGTTGGGACGTTGTGTATGATCTATAAAGGGTTTATTCCCACCAGGCGGATCCGCCGCCACGGAGTCCGCCTCTGTTCGCCAGCTCAGCGGGAGATCTCTCCATTGATCTCCGCTGAGCTGGCGGATGACAGGGGCTTGTCGAGCGCCGCTGGTTGCTATGGAGAGATCGAACGAAAGCTGACAGCATGTCCGTTTTTCATCAGATCTCACCTGATCCGATCTGCTAGGGACGGATGCAAAGGTAGGGCCATCCGTCTGATTTTTAGCGGATCGGACCGGGTCGGATGTCAGCGCACATGTCACCGCTGAAATCCGTCGCTCCATAAGCTAACATGGAGCACCCATTCAGGTCCGCCGACAAAACTGACAGGCAGACCTGAGTGGTCCGACAGTGTGAAAGGGGCCTAAAAACAGAATGCACTGATCTGCAAATGTCCTAAACCGATATTTTATTCACAATAGAAAAAAAGAAAACATATCAAATGTTGTCTAAGAAAATGCACCAGTTTAGGAAAAAATAAGTTAATTTTAAAATTGATGGGTAACACATCTCAAAGTTTGGACAAGGCAACAAAAAGCTGGCAAACAAAGTGGTACTAACCAGGAAGAGCTGGAAGAACAGATCAGTAACATGATTGGCTATCTAAAGAGAATCTTAACGAGTCAGAGTGTCGCAGAGGTTCACCAATCTGTGAAAAGCTACTTCTAAAATTTGCAATTTTAGAATAATTTTCCTCAATGTAAAATCACAAAGAATTGAAATCTATAATCTACTGTACATAATATCAAAAGATTCTGAAAATCTGGATAAATCTGTGTGTGCAAGAGACGAGGCCAAAATGCAATATTTGATGCCCGTCGTCTTCGGGCCCCCAGACAGCACTGCATTAAAAACCGGCATGATTCTGTGATGGACATCACTGCATGGACTCCAGAATACATCAAAAAATCACTGTCTGTGAACCGCATACTGCATCTGTGACAACAGCATGACTTCGTAGTAGAAGAGTCTGAGTGCTTAACTGGCCTGCCTGCACTCCAGACCTTTCACCAAAATATTTGGTGCATCTTGAAGCAATCAAAAAAATAGGACAAAGACCCGGGACTGTTGCGCAGTTGGAATCGTATACAGGGTGGATATAAATCAATGATTTTTTTTTTTTTTTTTTTTATTACCTTTTTTTAATTTACATCAGATTTTTTGGATTTAAATTGATTTGTATTTTTTATCAAATTTATTTTAATAAAATGCTTTCGGAGTAAAAATCTATCTAAAAATAGTTTAAGATACATTATTAATTTAGTTTATTCTGCATGAAATGGAGCTTAGTTATGTAGCATGAGGCTGTATATTCTGCAATATTTACATTTTTGGTAAACTCATTCAATGAATCCAAGCTCTGCAAGCTGAGATAACATAAATTGCATTGATGCATTCACACAATTTCACAGTAGCTATGAGATAAAACAAAGTTCAGGAATATTCCTTTATCCCATTGTTTTGCAAATCTATGTACACTACAAACTGTATGATTGAATTGGTTCTGATATCACTGTTTGCTAACCTGACAGCTTATTATTCTAAATAGGAAACCTTAATTTTGTTTGCAAATATTAAAGATTCTAACTACCAGCAAGTTTAAGTCCTTACATTTAAAGAGCGCCTGTCATTTCAGATCCATCATGGCAGAGCCTGTTAGCGGGCATCCACTCACCTGCTGCCGCCACGTCCCTCACCTTGTTGTGTCCCTGCCGCATCACCAGCCGCCCCATTAAAGTGAATGGGACTGTCGGTGAGTCAACAGCGGGCCAGAGGAGGAGCCGCTATGGAACAGAGATGACAACTGCTCTTTAAAAATTATGATTTAAATCGACTTGATTTTAATCAAATCCACCCTGATCCTATATCAGACAAAAATGGGATAAAATTTTTCTCCCAAAACTCAATGACCTGATCTCCAGTCCCAGATGTTTACAGAGTGTTGATAAAAGAAGAGCGGATGCTACACCTCGCTAAACATGGCCTTGTCCCAATTTGTCCCTACTTGTCCCAACATTTTTGAGATGTGTTGCTGCCATTCATTTAAAAATTACCCTATTTTTTTTTTCTTAAAATTGTACATTTTTTTTTAGTTTAAACGTTTGATATGTTTTCTATTGTGAATGAAATATGGGTTTATGAGATTTAAAAATCATTGCACTTCTGTTTCTATATAGATTTTACACAGCGTTCCATATTTTTTTTAAAATTGGGTTGTATATACACACGCCAATGTGTTTCTGCTTCTAGAAAGTCTTATTACAGCATTTTCCTGAAAAGTATGTCAACTTTTATATTACTCCTTTATTGTATATCCCAGTAAAGCCCCCCTTGGATTTCCTATAGCTTCCACTTTGCTTAGTAAGTGAAATCTTTCTCAATCTGTCTGCATATATTCCACACTTGCGGTGATGTTATTAATGTCTTCTGAGAAAGTTTTAACTCGTTCCATGGAGATTTCACTGCTAAATGATATGCAGCTGTTCCTTGCACGCAGGTTGATCCTTTGGGGCTAATTATGTATCAATTAGACGTGACTCTTACATCAGGTGTCATTGCTAATTTCATATCTGCATTATTCAATTTTATTCAACAAATGGTGTGGCTCTAGTACTCTTGTTTCAGTTTCTCTGTATCCTCGGGTGTCTATTTGGCTGTAGTTTGTTTTATTCCAGAGGCATGATTCCTGATGTACATTTTAAAGCAGAACTATCTCAATCCATATTTAACTATTTTAAATCCTTATGCTGCAAGCCTTAGTAAATAGATAGTAAAGTATATAATGTTTAAAGTGGTTGTATACCTTTTATTTTTAACTTTTACCTACAGGTAAGCCTATAATAAGGCTTACCTGTAGGTAAAAAAAAAATCTCCTAAACGTTATTCCCCTCGCAATGAGCTGCTGACTGCAGCGGCGCATGCGCACAGGGGATTCTCGGCTGACAGCCCAGCAAACTCCGGAGCTTGCCGGGCAGAAGTCTCCCACGCGCATGCGCGGGAGTGACGACATCGCGGCTCTGGACACTCACAGCGCCGGAGCTGCGATACCCGGAAGACAGGCCGAGGGGAGATGTCAGCTCCCTCGGCGTGGACCAGGTGAGATGCTGGCGCCTCGTTCTAAGGTAAGTATCTCATAATGAGCTAGTATGCGGTGCATACTAGCTCATTATGCCTTTTCTCTTGCAGGTGTAGAAAAAAAAAAAAAAAGACAGCAGATATACAACCGCTTTAATTGTGTTAGGCTTTTTTCATTTCTTCAGCTGCTTCCTAGTTTCCTGCCTAGCCCAAAATAATGTCCTACATTCCACGAGTCTTCATGGGATTTTTTTATCTTTCATGTGGAGGGAGGGGCCTTCTCGGCTAAGCACACCCTCCTCCCTGCATGCCTGAGCTAAGAGCAGATGGATTCCAGGAAGTGACTGCTACAAGAATCATCTGCCCTTACTCAAGATGTCCAGGACTGAAAATGCTAGGGTGATTTTTCAACAAAATAAAGCATGGAGACATGGATGGATGGGCGAGTTTGTTTTGGGTATTGAAAGAAAGATAGTGTTTTTCATTTTGTGGTGCTCAGATACTTGTGTTCTGATTAAGGGAAAGGTAATTTTACGTATATCCTTAATTATAATTTTTTTTGTATTGGTGCTGTCTCTATCAATGTAAACTGTTTTTAGGTGGAATGTCTGAAGGTAGATCTACAGGGGTTGGACAAAAATATAGAAACGCTACATGATTTGCAGTTGTGAAAGTGTTGAAATGTTTCGTGTTGAAAACGCTTCCGCTGTGTGATGAGACCCCTAGCTAACAGGTGGGAAGCCTCACTTTCCTCATTCACTGCATGCGCTGCTAGTAATACGGAGTCTTGTCAGAGCTTATGGAGTTTCAAAAAGGGCAAATTTGTTGGCTTAGCTGGTGCCTCTGTGACTGAAGTTGCTAATTTATTTGCGGTGTTGCGAGGTACCGCATCAAAGGTTATGACAGCGTATACATTTCCAGGAAAATGTCATCTGATAAGAATAACCGTGGTTGACATGGTCAACTGACCGAAAGAGACAAAAGGACATTGCGCAAGATTGTGACCCGAAATAAGAAGACAACTGCTGCAAAAGTGACTGCAGAGCTCAATCTCAGTCTTCCAAAGCCTGTATCCACAAAAACTGCAGAGGGAATTCCACAAGCAAGACATTCACAGGCAAGCTTCAATTACCAAACCACTAGTGACTGATATTAATGCTCCGAAGAGGAGAGAGTGGTATAACACCCATAAATCGTGGACTACCGGTCAATAGAAGACTGTAATATGGTCAGATAAATTGAGGTTCACACTGTTCCCAACCACTGGACATGTTTTACGTGTGGCAAACGCCATCCCAAGCTTCCGACCAGGACTATAACCAATGGTAAAGCATGGTGGTGGTGCAATCATGGTTTGGGCAGCTATAGCTTGGTATTCTGCAAGCCTCATCACCTTGAAAGGTACAGTCACTGCCAGCGACTATGTACATGTGCAACTCATGGTGCAGACATTGTTTCCCAAAGACCGCGCCATTTACCAAGGCAACAATGCCCCGATTCACACAGCTGGTGTTGTCCATTTGTGGTTTGAGCATGCAGGTTAAGAGCCGGTTTACACAGGGGCAACACGACTTGCAGGCCTGTGAGGCGACCTGCACACGACTTCAGCGGCGGCTTGCAAAACGACTTCTGTATAGAAGTCAATGCAAGTCACTGCAAGTTGCCCCCAAAGTAGTACAGAAACCTTTTTCTAAGTTGGAGCAACTTGAGTCGCTCCTATTAGAACGGTTGCATGTACAGAGCGGAACGCGACTTGTCAGGCGGCTTAGCCGCCTGACAAGTCGCCCCTATGTGAATTGGCTCTAAATCTTGCACCTTCCCTGCATTCCGCAATCACTCAACTTCAATATCATATAGCTATGGTAAATTTTGGAGAACGAGGTTCGGGTTTGTTTTCTGCTACCGACATCTCTGCGAAAACTGGAACAATTTCATTATCCACCATCCAAGACGTATATTTGTCAATTCCCAGGTGAATTTAGGTGGTCTTGGATGCCAAAGGCGGTCCAACACCATATTAAGTAACAATTTCATTCTTTTACCTGGTGTTTCCATAATTTTGTCCAACCCCTGTAAATGAGCATTAAAAGTAGGCATTTACCAGGACTTGAGGTAAACACAAATTTATATTTAATCAAAAAGGAGGGACAGGTATAAAAGGGGTATATAAAATTAGTAAAAAAAAAATCACAGAAATGGCCAGTTCCCAGTCTCCTCAAAGACCTCCTACAATACAGTATTTAAAAAATAACTATGTAATAACCATAGGACAATTAAATACCCACCATAAACTCTGCTCATGTAGTCCCCATCACATTAACTGGTCCCTGAGTTTGGACTTTTATATTTTGGACTTTAACAGTATTAATGCTTTTGCTCAGTAGGCATACGTATAAATACTTCTGCATCTATCAATAGCTTATCCTGGGATCCCTGCATGGGCGTCACAAACGTGTACACCATGTTATTACTCTGTCAATGCTTCTAATCAATGTAAGACAAAATGTTCCAAGAGTATTTTGTTTAACAAAGCTATAAGTATAATCAGATCAACCCAATCACAGCTGATTTAGTGTTTATTGATCTTGCTTTCAAGCATAAGTATGTATTGGTTGAAAACAGTACACAGCCATCTGGGTACTCTTCATATTCCACTCGCTTGTATCCATAATTGTATCTTCCTTGCTCCTAACACCAGCTGTCTACATGCTCCTGTTGCATGCATGGAGGGGCAAACTCCTTCTGTGGTTACTTGCCCAGCTTGGCTCAGCTGGCAATATATTTTATCTACAGGGCAGGTTTCAGCATGCATAGTCCATAAACACTCTAGCACCTACGCGTTTCATCCACCGTGCGTGCAGACTTCATCTTGATTGATTGGGTATCGACTATTTTTGAAAAATATTGAAGAAATATTCAATCAAATTTAAAGTTCTACAACATCCCCTTTTTGATTAAATATGTTCATGGTTTGGGAGATTAAATGGCAATTACAAACAACATTGCTTATTTTGTTCCAGCCAAAATTTTTTTTTTTTTAAAGTCAGCAGCTGCAAACACTGTAGCTGCTGACTTTTAATAAGTACACTTTTATCTGTCCAGGGAGCGCGCGATGCCGGCCCCCTGAGGCCGATCTGTCCATCGGATCGGGGGCAGGCGGCGCCATTTCAACTAAGGGAAACCGGCTGCGCAAGTCGCGCGGCGCTTTGTGAATAGCCAGCTTGTCTTCTGGGACACACAAATGTCCCAGAAGACAACGGGGAGCTCGCCGCAGAAGAGGATGTGATGTTCTCGGCTGCGGCCCGGCTGGATCGGAAGTACTCTTAGTACTTCCAAAAAAGGTACAAGAGAAAGTAAAAAAAAAAATGTAAATATCCAAAAGCGAGGGGTGGAGAGGTGGTCTTTCGTTTAAGACCACCTCTCAAAATTGGGTGATACTCTTTTTAAAGTGGTTTTTAGCGTGATTTTAAATGTAGTCTTTTACCTTTGCAAAGACAAGCTTTTCAACCTTTCAACATGAAATGTCTTGCAGGTAATTTTTTAAGTAGGCGAAAGAATGGTAAAAGTATCCATTGTGTATTATGAGACTAATTGTATAATTTTAATTTTCCTCCACAGAAAATTGAAAATCTCAAGGATACAACATGTGTAAGTTTCTTTACTTCATGTCTGTGGGAAAGGACAATCTGTTTCTTTGAATAAATGGGCTGTGTTTACTGATAATGACTAGGCACTTAAAGCCAGTCTGTTTACAATTATGCTATGGATGAATATGCCTTGTACTTAGCACTCTAAATCACTTGAAGAAAATCACAAATTTTGCTCTTGGATTAGTCGAAGGCTGAGCCTCTCTGCCTTTGAGAAGGATTATGTTCGTAATATACCTAGAGGTGAAATTTTACTAGGATAGCGAAAGATTACATCTCCCTAAAATCTTCTGCCATGTATACTCTGAACTACAGCTAGACTGGAGGCATGGAGCCATTTGCTCCTTTCCCTCATCAGAAAGGCAAATCTCAATAAAATGAGAATTTGTGTACTAATAAAACCAGTATGTGTGTACTTCTTTAAGAACTTACCGGTCTTAATACCCCCCAAAAAATATAGACAATGCTCAATGTGTTTTTGTTGGGTAATTTGATCTCTAGACCTAGCCTTGCTACAACAGCTCTGGCTACAGGACAGTCTTGCATTACCTGACTTATGTGGCAGTGAGCCTGGAGGTAGCACAACTTGGGTCCTTTAAGGCCCTCCAACATCTACTTTTAGAGGGCCCCGAGCTTCTTAAAGCGGCGTTCCATTCAAAAGTGAAAGTTCCGCTTTAAGGACTTCTCACCCCCTTACATGCCACATTTGGCATGTCATTTTTTGTGGGTGGGGGAAGTGGGTGCCTGGTTTTCATAGGTAGCCAGCTCCCACTTCCGCTCAGGCTGCCTAGGTGACTCAAGCAGAAGTTCTCCTCTCCCTGCAATCTTCTGGGACACGTCACTGGTCCCAGAAGATTGCCCAGCCATTGGGGAGGCACAGCGTAACTTGCACCTGGCTGTGAAGCCGCAAGCTGTCACAGCTGGGTGCCCACACTTGTGATGCCAGCATCGGGGAGAGGGAAAGAATTGAGGATTCGAGTGACCGCATCGCTGGATTGCGAGACAGGTGTGTGTTTTATTAAGCCAGCAGCTACACTTTTTGAGTGGAACTCTGCTTTAAGCACTTGCTTCATTTTGGAGTCAACTAAAACTCTCATGATCCTATTTTATACCTGATCCTGTTTCTCTGGGTATCAAGGTGTATACATTGGAACATAAAGTTGTTGACCTTTCCACTCTTCAGCAGAATATTTCGCTGCTCAACAATTATTTAGATGTCTACAGATGTCTGTCGGGCAGAATTTGGCTGAAGTCAAATCATGGTGCAGGCCTTTCTTTTAGAGGTTATGCTGCAAAACCCAGACTTGTTTACTATTACTACCCACTATTTATGCAGGACCGTAGCAGCTAAAGCTGAACTCCAGAGGAGGGTAACCTTGCACTGCAAAGAGTTAAATGCTTATTTATGCCTAGGAAACCGTTAAAGACAGTTTTACCTAACTGATCTTCCATTCTTGCAGTCTCCCTGCAGGCTGCTAGACCGATCCCTGCACCTTTTTCTCTGCATTTGGCAGCTGGATACCGTCATGTTGTCATCAAATACAATCTGGGGCTCATATCCCTGCACTGGATGTGAGGGCACTGAGGGACAGTCCACTGCTGGAATGTAGTGGCGAGTGCCAGCTGCTGAATTAAGAGGAAATCGAAAATTAAAAGTACTTTTCCCAGGCACTTAGACCTAAACAAGCATTTAACCCTTACAGTGTGGGGGCAGCCCCACTGCAAGAGAGGGTTTTCCCCTTTTTCTTAAAGCATAAGCTCCGCTTTGATAACATGTAACATGTTATACTCATATTCAGGATGTTACTAAAGCACTTGGCCACTGTCACAATGGGGGTTTGGGTTGGGGTGCTGGTAGGTGCTTTAGTAACTACCTCCCCCACACCTGCTGTCAATTCAAAAACAGCGAGGCTGTGTGGGGCTCCATCCACACAGCCGTGCCATTCATTGAGTTGATGTTGATGGGGACAAGGGCCTTATCCCCACAACCCTGGCCGGTGGTTGTGGGGGTCTGCAGGCAGGGGGGGTATCGGAATCTGGAAGCCCTCTCTAAGAAGGGGGCCCCCGGGTCCCAGCCCCCACCTATGTGAATGAGCATGGCGTACATTGTACCTGTACACAGAGACCTTTTTTGACAATTCCTTTTTAAAAAAAAAAACAGTCACCCCAGATTGTAGATCCATCATCAATCACAATGCCGGCCAACCTGAAAGAAGAAAAAAAAAGCTCCGCTCCCGCCATCTGCCTGCTCTGCTGTCTGACCGTTCCTAAATAGCTAAGGGGTGGGCTGCCCGGCGAAGTCAACTGGTGGCACCGCCCCCTTGTGACCTCATTGACTCGGCATGCATCCATTGATGACGTCATAAGGTGGCAGGACCACCAGGTGATGTCATTGAGTGGTCCTGCCCCTTAGCAATTTAAGAACAGGCAGACGGCGGGAACAGAGACAGTCAAAAACTGTCTGTATTTTTATTTCTTTGACACATTTTTTTTGAATTCACATAGGGGGGTGGGATCTGGGTGCCCTTTTATTAAAGGGGGCTTCCAGATTCTGATAACCCCCCCTGCCCCACACCAACATGGGGGCAAGGTGCTTTGGAGTGGAGGGAATGCAATGAGCCTAGAATTTGCATCTGAATCGCACCACAGTGCTCACAAAACGCACAGGAATCTTTTTAAATTCATAGTGAATTTGCACTGCAGCTGCACCAAATATATGTGAACCGGCTCCATAGAAAACAGGTTTGATTCACATGCCATGTGAATGGAGCCTAAATCTAACAAAAACATTTAAACACAGGCCTTTACAATGTTAAGTTAGCATGTTAAAAACCCGAAAAGTCAAACTGAGCAGCTATGAAAAAGAAAAATGCATATGTAGCGGTTACCATTGGTGAAAATAGATCCAGGAATACAGACGGCATAGCTTGACTTTTCTGCACAAGGTCAACTTGAGACCTACCCTTCCCAACTCATGGATCTCCTTAATATTTAATGTAATGGGCAGTCTCATTCACAAGAGACAGGCCTAGGTGATAGGCTATAGTCATGCAGCTGCAATTGCCAAGTTTTGAGTTTTGTTTTTTATGTAAGTTGGTTAATAAACCACAATCAGAATAGGCTAAATAAGTGTGGCTGGCAATTGTCATAGTTTTTATATTTATTAATATTCTTTTTTACAGAGTATGGTAGAGTCCATCAAGCACTGCATTGTGTTGCTGCAGATTGCCAAGGTAAGTCATGTTTACCTTCTACCATATTCTAAAATAAAATCACTAATAGGGTAGCAATCTGTTGTACACCTTCTAATGCATGTAGGGAGAGGCCCTGGTCAATGGTGTTAATATTTACGGGTTAGTGGGAAAATGTGATGTTAATTAAGAACAGTCTAGTTAAATAGTTTTTTGAGTGTATCTGAAACATTGTGCTATTGATTGTGAGTATTATGCCGCGTACACACGGTCGGACTTTTCGGCTACAAAAGTCCGACGAACCAAGTCCGGCGGAAAATCCGATCGTGTGTGGGCTTCCCTGGACTTTCAGCTGACTTTTCCAGCCACAAATCTGACGGACTTTAGATTTGGAACATGCTTCAAATATTTACGTCGTAGCTCCGCCGGACCCAGAAATCCGCTCGTCTGTATGCTAGTCTGATGGACAAAAACCGACGCTAGGGCAGCTATTGGCTACTGGCTATCAACTTCCTTATTTTAGTCCGGTGTGCGTCATCACGTACAAATGCGCCGGACTTTTGTGTGATCGCGTGTAGGCAAGTCCGGTCGTTAGAAAGTCTGTTGAAAGTCCGCCAAAAGTCTGTCGAAAGTCTGTCGGAAGGGCTGTCGGACTTTTGTAGCTGAAAAGTCCGACCATGTGTACGCGGCATTAGTGATAGTCTGATAGCCATGAAGGTGTCTTTTTTTTTTTTTTTTTTCCTGAATTTGCTCTGTTTGTTTTGTTTTTTTGTGGTCATTTCAGGTGCAAATTATGATCACCAGAGTTCTTTTTTTTTTAGACATTTTACCTGCAGTACATGCTTGAACCACTTTGGGGCTATCTTCAAAAAGGGATCTGAACGATTATTTGTGATGAATAACTGTATATTAAAAAGTCCCTACAGGTCACAAGGTTGAGAAATAAATCCATGAACATAGCAGCTGTGGTTGACATCACAAGGGTGGAAGCAGTTTTGTTGTATTTTTATGCATAATTAGTATTGCACTGTCACCAACTGTAATATCTATTTTTCAAGTCTAAGGGGTTGATGCTGATTAATGGGATGAACACTGTCCTGTTTTTGTCCCATCAGCTTTAATGGTAGATAATTGTGTTTACTTCTCGCTCACGGAAAACACGTCTAACCGTTCCTACAACACCATAATAAAGGTGCCACCTACTTGTAGCTGGTCCTCCCAAAATATTCTATTCTATAGCTTTCAGCTTCCATCTCAAGAGCATGGTCATCATTTTGATTTGTAGTGCTTAAGGGCTTGTGATATTTTGGTAGGGATCTCTCCACTCGGGTCCCACAAGGACCTAGGAAGCTAACATGACCTTTAGCTTGTCAGAAACCATGTAAAGCTGAAATGAGTTCCAGATTGCTTAATCCGTTTATAACCTAGAAAGGTCTTTTGCGCATGAGATGAAAGGTTTATGACAAGTGCATGACACAGTTCCCCAGCATATCATTTGGCTAATTATGACAAATTTTGTTAAAATACGCTTCTGACAATTATGACAAATTTTGTTAGAACCCTCTTCTGGTTGCACACGGGTTCACATAATAAAAAAAAAAAGTTGTGTGTTCGTTCGTTTGTTTTCATATATGTGCAATTGAAAATATTTTTTTTTTACAAAGTGTCCTGCATACTTTATCCTGCTGTAGAAAATAAAGTGTGGTGCTTTCATAGGCCCCATTCACACCCCATAGCTCTAAGCTCAAACACTGGAGAAAAATTCATTTATTCTCTATGGAGTTGGTTCACATATGTACTACAAGTCACCTGAAGCCTAATGCCTGAGACTGAGACACACCTCAGCGTTTTTGAATCGCAGGCAGATTTGCCACGGTTCTGCCTGCAAGTTTCAAAGCACCGAGGTGTGAATGATAAAATCGCAGAACGCACATTTGAAATGCCATTCGTTTGACTGGCACCTTAGATCGCAGTGTGGTTCTGCCGCGATTGTCACATGAAAGATCGCAGCAACCCACATCCTGTGAAGTTTGTCGCCGAAAAAAAAGAAGTTCAGTAGCTACTTTTGGACAACATGCGATGCAGGTTGCCACAATTGCAGCGCAATTTATCGCGCAATAATCGCGCCAGGGCTGAACCGCAATTTTAGGTGCCATTCAAATGAATGCCATCTTAAATGTGCGTTCTGCAATTTGTCATTCACACCTCGGCGAATTGAAATTGCGGGCAGAATCATAGCAAATCACATGATTCAAAACGCTGAGGTGTGAATGCATTCTGAAGCTCAAAGTTCTGGAGCTTTTTTTGTAGCTCGAATCGGGCAGATTGGTGTTTTTTTTTTTTTGTAACATAGAAATGCATTGATAGGGAAGGTATACACTGCGCTAAAAACAAACAATGGTGCAGAGCAGCTACATACAGGGTGACAAAAACCATAAAAACATATGAAAAGAGAAAATGTAGCGCATAAAATGTACAAACAATGTTAAGGTCAAGGAAATGACTGACAAACGAATGTCCATATATGATTTGAACACTGGTATAGAAACTAATAGGTCTCTAAATGATGGTAGATGAAGTCCAATGAGTGAAATGGAACAGCAGAGGAGCATGGGATATCGCCCTAGGTAGATGTAGAGATGTAAAACGATGAATATTCCAACTGGATGTATCATCGGATCTTCCCCAAACATATATCTCGCAACTGCATGTAACTCAGTGAAGGTGGTGTGTGAGAAACTCTTACCAGAAATGGTGGACTCTCTAGTCAGCGACAGAGAGTCATACGAGCAGGTTGCCTCTCAGGGCCTGAAACACGAACATCACAGCTCTGCGAACCTTCTGGGTCAAACTCTGTGTGGATCTCCCGGGGTCGCCAGGTGGGTCCTCCCAAAGGATGGCCAAGGTGCGAATCAGAGGGAATGGTGCTTCACATGGAAGGTTGAGGTGAAGACGGATAGGATCTCTCAAAAGGTATGTGGAGAAAAGACAAACAGGCTCCACATGGCGTAGATAAAACAAAATAGGATTTTTATTGCTAAAAAAGCCAGGCAATAATAAAATGTGATCACAGGGTATAAAAACAAAGAGTGGGCAACAAGAAGGATGCTGAAAGCGCCCGACGCGTTTCGATCGATAGATCGTCTACTGGGGCATACAGCATCCCCTCCAAGTTGCCTATATTTATGAGAAAACATTCAAAAAAAGAATTGTATGTGTTGGCAAACAGCTTTCCCCATTGGATGAATGGGGTCACCTGATCGCACCTGACTAGACATAACAGGTGTATAACATCATTAATTTACATTGATGGTATATATTTAACCTATTAGATAACACAAAGCAGACTTCTCATACAACAACAATTCAATTGTGCAACCTCCGTTGCTTTATTGTTAGTGAGGAAACGAAAAAACTGAAAAAGTGAACCCTCTGGCTAAATACTATCATTGCTGACACTTTAGTGCTTGTTTAGAATTGCAGAAGGGTCAGTGCCAATCAGAAACTCAATAACTGGGGACGGGCGGGGCCGGCAGCCAATCGCTGTGGAGCCAGGAAGCCTCGGTCGGCGCCGCCCAACCCCTAAGTGACAGACACAGGGAAATGACGTCAGGGCGCAGAGCCCGCCCTACGTCCGTCCGCTGTCACATGACCATTGTCTCCGACGGTCTGGGAGGCGGAGGGAGGAGGAGAGTGCGTGGAACCAGACGTTCCTAGCGTAAGCTCCCATATTCTTCCTCCATATCCCCGGAAGTGACAGAGAAATGACGTCAGGGCGCAAGGGCCGCCCGACGTGCATCCGCTGTCACATGACCATGGTGTCTGGTAATCGGAGAGGAGGAGGGAGGAGGGAGGAGGGGGGGGGGGGGGGGGCGTGCATAGAGACAGGCGTTCTCAGCGTCGGCACGCACGCTCCTCCCCGGTGTCCCCGGAAGTGACATTCCATACAGGCAATGACCCAGAACCCCATCCAAAAAGATGGGAAACTGGTAATAATTGTCTGAGGGATGGAAATTTGCAATAATGACATACGGAATGGGACAGTGCATGTGAGGGGGAGCTGAGCAATGAGGGAAATGGCCCCCAAACTAAACAATGCACAGCTCCCTCTCAGAAATAAAAAATAATAATGAAAAATAATAATAATAAAAATGAAATTAAAAAACCACAAGAACATAATACAGCCAATAAATATCATGTCTAAGGTGGCAAAAAACCTCTAAGTGGAATAAGGAAATTCAGGATTGGAACTAAACATAGTGAAGTGAATGAGAAAACTAAAGCAAAATGCAGTATAGTGAATGTAAAGCGATTAACCCTACCCGGCATGCAATCTGAGCAGTGCTCCTGCGGGTAAAAGAGCCAGAAATAGGGAGGGTATGGCTCACCCCACACTCCTGGTGCAACTTGGAGGGGATGCTGTATGCCCCAGTAGACGATCTATCGATCGAAACGCGTCGGGCGCTTTCAGCATCCTTCTTGTTGCCCACTCTTTGTTTTTATACCCTGTGATCACATTTTATTATTGCCTGGCTTTTTTAGCAATAAAAATCCTATTTTGTTTTATCTACGCCATGTGGAGCCTGTTTGTCTTTTCTCCACATACCTTTTGAGAGATCCTATCCGTCTTCACCTCAACCTTCCACGTGAAGCACCATTCCCTCTGATTCGCACCTTGGCCATCCTTTGGGAGGACCCACCTGGCGACCCCGGGAGATCCACACAGAGTTTGACCCAGAAGGTTCGCAGAGCTGTGATGTTCGTGTTTCAGGCCCTGAGAGGCAACCTGCTCGTATGACTCTCTGTCGCTGACTAGAGAGTCCACCATTTCTGGTAAGAGTTTCTCACACACCACCTTCACTGAGTTACATGCAGTTGCGAGATATATGTTTGGGGAAGATCCGATGATACATCCAGTTGGAATATTCATCGTTTTACATCTCTACATCTACCTAGGGCGATATCCCATGCTCCTCTGCTGTTCCATTTCACTCATTGGACTTCATCTACCATCATTTAGAGACCTATTAGTTTCTATACCAGTGTTCAAATCATATATGGACATTCGTTTGTCAGTCATTTCCTTGACCTTAACATTGTTTGTACATTTTATGCGCTACATTTTCTCTTTTCATAGAAATGCATTGAAACACTTGATTCAAGAGTTTTTTGCTTAAATGCAAAAATTTAATGAAAAAAAATGACAAATAATAAATAATTCAATACTTAAAATAGAATAGAATACAAAAAACAAATAAATAAAAAATCCTAACCCCTAACCCTAATATTAAAGAGGGAGTCCACCTAAACCGCCTAAAAAAAAAAATAAATATTAAAAGCCAGCAGCTACAAATACTGACTTTTCATAAATGGCCACTTACCTGTCCCAGGGTCCAGCGATGTCGGTAGCCGACGCCGAGAACCCGCTCGGTTCTCGGCAGCTGCCGCCGCCATCCTAGGTAAGGGAATCAGGAAGTGAAGCGTTGCGGCTTCACTTCCCGGTTCCCTACTGCTCATGCGCGAGTCGCGCTGCGCATCGTAACTATTCCCCGCTATCTCCTGGGACCTATGTGTGTTCCCAGGAGACAGCGCGGAGGGACAGGAAGAGGCATAGACTCCCATGGGAGTCTATGCTGGAAGTGGGTGCAAATACCTGTTTTGGACAGGTATCTGCACCCCCCTCCCCCCTGAAAGGTGCCAAATGTGACACCGGAGGGGGGGAGGGTTCCGAAAAGCTGAAGTTCCATTTTTGTGTGGAACTCCGCTTTAACCCCAACCCAAATGTTAAATCGTAACACTAATATTAACCCCTGATCCTATTTCTAAATGCTAACCCTAATATTAACCCCTAACCTAACTAAATTGATAATAATAAACGCCTAACCTTTAAACCCGAATGCATTACAAAAAAAGTGAAGTAAATACATAATTAAAAAAAAGCTGAAAAACATGGCAACAAAAAAGCTTTAAAAACACTGTACACAAACACTGAAAAACATGCATACAAACGGTAACCCCCCCCCCCCCTAAAAAAAAACGCTCAAACGCAATGCTTTGGGTTGAATGCAACCTTATGGTTTCCATATCTTGCTAAAAATGATATGAAATCCCATGAATTTGTTGCCATCCTTCGCATTGCAACTGATTTTGATTGTTTGCTACTGTCCTGAGATCACACAACAAAAATTGCATATGAATTCGCTTTCATTGCCTCATATTCCTGTGTATACAACTGACCACTTGTGTTTTTAATAAAGTGACTAGAAGTGGCATGAATGCACCCAATCTAAAACCGACAGTCCTTGTTGCACATGTTTTTTTTTTCTGATAAGTGACATCTCACATGCCAATCGCGGTGTCTCCAAGTGTGGTCTGGATCCTGTTCTGAAGTATGAGAGCTCCAGCACTGGGTAATTGATAGAGGGAACTGTAATGAGAGAGCAGGACTTAGCAAAGCATCTCTTCACGCTCTCTAGAAATGTACTGTGATCCTTCAGAGGAATAGACTTGCTCAAGGAAGCCGCAGACCTCTCATTAGTACCGGCACACCAAACTCTACAAAGAGAAGAGGAAAGAGGCAGATTGTTCAGTCAGTTAATAGTCTGCTGGAGTGGGCCAGCATTATCGCTCATCTGACATGGCATTTATTGTAGAGCATTGTGACTTTTTATAAAGTGTGCTTGTTAAGGAAGTTTGGATTAAATTATGGTGTTCAGTTCTCTATGAAAGACACAGGATTTCCCGTTTTTTGCCCTCACGTGTTAGGAGCGGATTGTAACCTTCCACAGACTAATTAATCTAGAATTATTTGTCTTCCTGTTGCTTCTTTGTTGTCGAGAAATTGACTACCCGCTGACTTTAGGAAAAAATGTTCTACTTAATGTCTGTGATCGTGTTTATTCCTACCACTCATTAATTATGTTTAGGCAACGATGGGGGTTGTCTTGCACGTGTTTCATTAAGATCTGACCTGTGATCCAGCAGAATGTTGTATACCTCCATCTTCCTCCTGCAGCACCCCTCCGCTGTCTTTTAGTCTTTATTATACAGCTATGTAAGCTCATTACTGCTTCACCAGGGTTCCAAAATGGTTCTGTTCTTTCAGGACCTAATGTTCTCTACCTGTTTTTAATTTCTGAAAAGCATCATCCCCCCCCCCCCTTTTTTTTTTAAATACACTTTTAAGAGCACAATTGTTAACAAAATAAGTAACAGTTATGATGGACCTTTATCTGGTTTTGGTCTGCACACCTAAAATAAGAACTCCTTTCTTTTGAAGCGAATACCTTCAGTTAAAGGAAGCCTGCACCAAAATATACAAAAACAAGAAAACGAGAGCGCACTAGTGTAGTATAGTTTTATTGAAACACACTATAAAGGCTCTAAACAGTTGCACTCACATTTTGAAGTATATAACTAGGCATGTGATTCTGTTGGTTACCCTTTCCTGGACTGTAGCCGCCGACACGGACTCTTTATCAAGTGGACTTGATAAAGGAGGCCACGCCTATGAAACGCGTCGTCATAGCACCCTAACGTGGTGACGTACTGCTCCGGTCTCCTCCACCTAACCCGAGTGCTTTGGTTCTCCACGCCGATGCGCGGCGCCGGCTGGTCTGGGCACAAGAGCAGTTCACCATGCACACCAGAGCCCGGGTCGGGCAGCTTATGATCTGCCATCCGGCTCCAGGATGGTTGGATGTCCCTTGGCACATCTTGTAGTGACAGCCCAGGAGAGGGGAACCAATGAAATTACATGCCTGTTTATATACTTAGAAATGTGAGTGCAACTGTTTAGAACTTTTTATCGTGTGTTTCAATAAATCTATATTGCACTAGGGTGGACGTGCGCTCTTACCTTTTTCCTTGTTTTTGTGTAGATGCTTTTCCACCGCCCAGTGGATCAATCTGAGAGCTGCAGCATTGTAGCAATAGAAGATTGTTGCCACACTAAGATTACCAGCCTGACCAGAGGGCATTTTGATCAGCACATGAACTGGTGATTTATTATTGCTTTTGCACCAAAATATAAGCTGCTATTGCTGACATCTGTCTTTGGGCCCCCATAATCAGCGTTTCTCAGGGCAATGCCTAATGCTAAGGATGCATTCATAAATCTCCTACGACAGAAATAGCCGCTTGTACCTGCAAGCTGCTAGTTGTGTGATTGCATCGTATGCAGGCTGTGCCGTTTGATTGGTTGAGCCACGATGATGTCACTCCCACGCATGCACGTGGGAGTCACGGCCGCGTCACATCTCTTTCAATAGACGACACTCTGTTCATTGAGCGCGCATGCGTCAATGACATCACCAGCGCTACTAAAGTAAATATCTCCTAAATGGTGCACGTTTAAGAGATATTTACTGTACCTACAGGTAAGCCTTATTATAGGCTTACCTGTAAGTATAAATCAAGAAAAAGGACTCATACTACCGCTTTAATTACTTTAGGCTGTTTTACTGTTGTACTCAATAGCAAACATATTTGTTTTATTGCAGCTTACAAATTCCTAGATGTGGTGGCTGAGTTTGTTTTCTTTTTAGGCTTTCTATCTATTTTTAACTAATGATCCAGCTAGTAAGTCTGTTGTTTTTCAAAGGTACAAGCTGTCTTGCTGTTGTAAGGATAAGACAAACCATTTACCACTGGCAGGGGTGCTTATAATGATCAGCTTTTATTTATTTATGTAAAACCATTATCCCAAAAAAGGAATTAGGTGGATTAATGGTATTAGCTGGAATTTGGCTTTCATTTTGTAATTGTATTTAGATCTGCTAGTACATCTAACACTCCCCTTCACCTAGACTGACAATGCTGCTGTTCAAAGGTGCTCCCTGTGCTCCTTCATTCTGAGTGGAGGCACTCTAATACAGGATGTGTGTTACTGGCCAATATATTACGTTTTGGGGTTTAATACTACTTTAAAGTGGTGTTCCGGCTGAAATTATACTTTTTAAATAAAAATACCCCTATAATACACAAGCTTAATGTATTCTAGTAAAGTTAGTCTGTAAACTAAGGTCTGTTTTGTTAGTTTATAGCAGTGGTTTGTTATTTTATAAACTTACAGCAGGCCGTGGCCATCTTAAGTGTGGGCATCTGAAGCCAAACTGTATTTCTTCCTGGATCTCATCCTTGCAGATCTCGCACATGCTCCGTGCAGCACAAGCAGTGTAATAGGTTTCAGGTTAGGTTTCCATAGCAACGACAGTTTCAGAGGAAGTTGCCGCCCCACATGCTCAGTGAAGCACAAGCAGTGTAATAGGTTTCAGGTTAGGTTTCCATAGCAACGGCAGTTTCAGAGGAAGTTGCTGCCCCTTCCCAGAAGGCATTGCAAACAGGAAATGATGCGATGGGCCGCGGCCAGGGAGGAGGAAGTGAAAAATGAACACAGCAGATATACAGTAGGTGCTGAGAAAAAAAATAAAAAAAATATCCAATTTGTTTACAGAACACAATTTAGTGAGGGATGCTGAAGAGTTGGAAAAGTGGGTGGAACTCCACTTTAAGTCTAAAGTGCATTTTAATCACAAATGTCATTTGTTTTTAAAGTGTAAATTCACAAAATCTGTAAGGTGAACGTACACTGGACCCCCTCCTCATCCCCCTCGGTCCCGCTGTACCCGAGTCCCATGATCACCCGCTGTGAGACATCGGGTCACTGCTTTACGGGTCCAGGGATTTGAAATCCCCGCTGCTTTCTTTCCTTCACCAGTGCTGATAGAACGGGCTAGGTGGGTTCTGATTGGTCAGTGTCAGCCAATTAGAATGCCTCCTATCTGTACATGCAGAGAGGTACCTTTTAGAAAATTAAGCTGCTGGGATTTAAAATCCCCGGACAGTTAAAGCGGCCACCCGATGTCTTACAGCGGGTGATTGTGGGACTTCGGGGGGGGGGGGTGATGAAGAAAGGGGTCCATTGATGGTTCACTTTACAGATTTCCTCTAAAGGTGAACTTGCCCTTTTAACGCTGTCCTATTTATTTAGTTAGGCTTATAAGGCCCCTTTCACACTGGGGCGGTTTGCAGGCGTTATTGCGCTAAAAATACCGCCTGCAAACCGCCCCTAAACACCCTCCGCTGTTTGTTCAGTGTGAAAGCCCGAGGGCTTTCACACTGAAGCGGTGCGCTGGCAGGAGAAGAAAAAATTTCCTGCAAGCCGCATCTTTGGAGCGGTGAAGGAGCGGTGTATTCACCGCTCCTAAACCGCTCCTGCCCATTGAAATCAATGGGCCGGCGCTGTTATACCGCGGCTATAGCCGCGCTGTACGAGTAGTTTTAACCCTTTTTCGGCCGCCAGCGGGGGGTTAAAACCGCACCGCTAACGGCCGAATACCGCGGTAAAACAGCGCTAAAAGTAGCGCTGTTTTACCGCCGACGCCCCCTACCACCCCAGTGTGAAAGGGGCCTTATGGTTGTATACTTTTTCTTTTATTGAATTTGGCGTAGGCCACATCGATAAACTTTTAAACTTTGATCACAAAATGGTTAATATTTTATTAATCATATTTTTCATGTATAAAGGAAATAGGCAAGGTAGAATTGGTATCAATCAGCTAACAATATTAAAATTATTTTATATATTATAACAATATATAAAATTGTTGTAAAGGATGACATGTAACGGGACTCAAGGAAATAGAAGCAAATAATGCAAAAGGACATTAAATGGGACAATGCGGAAGCAAATGGAAGCAAAATATTTGCTTCTAGCTGATATAGTCTAGGTTAAAGTTTTTTTATTTATTTATTTTTTTTTTCCATAGACCAAGATGTACATGCCTTTTTCTCAACTCAGCAGGTCGAGTGTTAATTTTATTAATAATACTCATTTATACAGTATATAGCGCCAACTTACTTTCAGTGATCTCTCAAATCACTGTAGTCATTATCGGTCCCTGACAAAGTGGCTTTATAGTGGGAGAGATATATACAGTAATATAACATTTTGAAATCTTGTTCAGCTTGAATTGCAATTTCTGCGCTGTTTGTTTCTCATTGCATGGCTATGTATTTTATTTCTGTCTCAGCAATGTGCATCATTCTAGTGTTCAATTCATATGTATTTATCAGCCGTCTGGTAACTACTCGAGCGCCAGCTGTATGAAAAACCAGTAATCTGAGTAAAATTGTGTGATCCTTCACTGAACAGCGGACTGACAATATCCTTCATTGGTTTTCTGTAGCGGTATCAGTACTCCGTTTTCCTGTAAGGCTCCTTTCACATGGGCTGTCCAATCAGGATGGCCTGTTTATTTTTAGGCGGACCTGATCGGACCCTCCAGTCTCTTCTATGGAGTGGCGGATGTCAGCGGACACATGTCTACTGACACCCGCCACCATCCGATACGATCTGCCAAAAACAGACAGAAGTGGTCCTATTCACCATCAATCCGGCAGATTGGATCAAATGGCATCAGATGGCATCGTTTTCATCCAATTGCTCCATAGAGGAGAGCGGGACTGTGTCTGTGTCTGCTCTGCATAGCATAGCGGACATGGACCTATCATCCGCCTGCTCAGCGCAGAGATCTCCTGTTGAGCAAGTTGATTCCGCTTAGTGGAGGCGCCCGTGTGAAAGGGGCCTTAGTTCAAAGAGAAATGGTTTTAATAGAACAAATTGAATGACAGATCAGAGTATCTGGGGATCCCAACAGGTCATTGTCCTCAAGTTGATAACAAAGCCTGGGGAATGCCCAGGATAAAACTCCAAGCCTACTTACCACCAGCTCGCAGACAACCAATTAACCTTTTGCGTTAAAAACAGGGGTTCAGTCCGCACGCATTTACAAACGCATGCGTAAGCCACAGAGCCACGTCACGGCACCCTGTAATCTGTGGTCCTAACACTAAAAATTTGGGTGTCCCCACAGTGGAGGCACATGGATTCTAATGGTTAAGTGAGGGCAGGTGGACTGAAGGGAGCCCACCCCTTCTTAAAGGTACAGGACACACCAGACACCCAGCAAATAGCACAATGGCTGCAAAGGTGCTGGTGCGTTGCTGGACCAATACACACCCCAACGTGGCCTTCCAATGCCTCTTACTGTGACAGCCAGCTATAAGTGAGGGTGATGGCATTGTCCTCAAGTTGCCTACCTCTGCTCTCTTTTTTTTTTTTTTTTTTAAATCACAAACATGTTATACTTGCCTGCTCTGCTCTGTGAGTTTTGCACAGAGCAGCCTGGATCCTCCTCTTCTCTGGTCCCTCTTTGCTGCTCCTGGCCCCTCTCTCCTATCGAGTGCCCCCATAGCCAGCAGCTTCCTATGGGGGCACTGGAGCCGAGCCACAGCTCCGTGTGTCCATACAGACACAGAGCCCCGACCCGGTCCTGCCCCCTCTCTCCCCTGTTTGGCTGACTGACTTTGATAGACGTGGGAGCCAATGTCGCCACTGCTGTGTCTCAGCCAATCAGGAGGAGTGTTCTAGACAGCTTAGACATTCATGGACATTGCTGGAGAGAGATGGGGCTCAGGTAAATATTTAGGGGGTGCTGGGGTGGCTGCTACGCACAGAAGGCTTTTTATCTTAATGCATAAAATGCATTAAGATAAAAAAAACCTTCTGCCTTTACAACTCATTTAAACCTAAAACTAAAAATGGAATCATATTACCAATTGTTCAATGTGGTGGCTGCATCAGTTTTCTTTTCTTTTGGCTTTTTTCCCTCTGTATTCACCTGCCCAGTAACACACCTCCTGTATTGGTGAGATAACCCTGGGTGAATGAGCACAGGAGGCACAGCAGACAGCAGCCTTGTCTGTCTCGGGGGGAAGATATTGTTAAATGTATTAGCAGATTTAGATGCACTAACAATTTGAAGTCAAACTTCAGCTAACACTTTGAAAGCAGTTACAGCAAATCAGTTTTTCCTTTTTGAGATAAAGGTATTGCATGAATAAATAAAAGCTGATCATTGTAAGTACCCCTGCCAGTGTTAAGTTTTTGTTTGTCTCATCCATGTAAACTCATACATTCTGCTGGAGAGCTTGTGCTTTTGAAACAGACTTGCTTTCCGGATCACTAAATGAAAATAGAAGAAAGAAAGCCGTAAAAAGGAAACAAATACAGAACTCGCCATCTGTGGGGGAGACCTTGCTACTGGAGTCAGGGATTCAACTCGCTAAGACCCCTTTCATGCTGGAGGTGTTTTCAGGCGCTACAGCACTAAAAATAGTGTCTGTAAAGTGCCTGAAAAATGCCTCAGCTGCAAACCCAGTGTGAAAGCCTGAGTGCTTTCAAATTGGGGCGCTGCACTGGCAGGGGGTCACAAAAAGTCCTGCCAGCAGCTTCTTTGCAGCAGTGGAGGAGTGGTGAATACACCGCTCCTCCACCGCTCCTGCCCATTTAAAACAATAGGGCAGCGCTGGCAAAGCATCGCTGCAGCGGCGTTTTGTGGACGGATTTAACCCTTTTTCGGCCGCTAGCGGGGGGTTAAAATCACCCCGCTAGCAGCCGAATAGCGCCGCTAAAACGACCGTAAAGTGGCGCTAATTATAGCGCCGCTTTACCGCTGACGCCCGGGGTGGCTCAATGTGAAGGGGGTCTAATGTTCACCTGTAACTGAAGTTTTGTTGCTGTATCTGTTTTTCTATTTTAATTACCTGCTAGCAGGTCAGTTACTGTATTTTACAATATAGATGTACATCTAAAGCAAATTGCAGGCAGAGCTAGAGATGCATTTTGCCGATAAGTAAAAAAAGATGCCAAAAACGCATGCGATTTTACTGTGCTTAGGGCTTGTTCACATCACAAAAATACGCACTCCAGACCCATTCCAGATGCATTTTTGCATGCCCGTTTTAACGAGTTTTTGAAGCGTACCGGTGCGTTTCCAGATCCTTTTTTTTTTCTTCACTGTACTTGGGTCTGGTGCATTTTTGACGGGGGTTCCAGAGTGTTTTTGATGCTCTTTACTACGTTCCAGTGCAGGAAAAATGCAGCATGTTCTTCCTTTTTTTTTTTTACTGGAACTGATCGCACCAGTGTGAACTATGCCGTTGAAAACCATATAACCTACTTTCCATGCATTTTTGATGCAGTAAAAAAACGCCCTGGACTGCATGTGGTGTGAACTGGCCCTTTATGGTTTGTTTTTCGTAGGTCATGTGACTCAAAAACTACCGTTGTCGGTTTTGGTTTTCGGCCAAGTGCATCCTGCATTTTCGGTTTCTGCACAGAGCCATATTGAATCTGTTTTTCCTTGTGGAACACTCTACTTTTCTGCACTCCCAAGGTCCTTTTTGTCTTTGTGGCTGAAGCTGATGCACGTTTTGTGTGGTGGGTGCACCATTTTTAGGCTTTCGCAATCTATGACAGTATATGGTCGATTCACTATAAATTTTAGAGTGCCTATTTACGTACATAGGAATATGTTTACATGGTTCTGTCTCTTTATGGTTAGATTAAGGAAGAACTGTATGTCAGCATCTCCAGAATGAACCTGGCCAAGCTATTTTAAGAGATAAAGTAATTAAGTAAGATGGATTTTTCCAGCTAGATGATATGGATTCCCTTCAAGACAAACTAGCACTCCAGCGAACTCTCTAAAATGCACATTTGCAGGATGAGATGAATGATTTGTATAGTAGTATAACTAAAGGCAATTTTTTTTTTTTTAGTGTTTAGAGTAGAGATGGATTAGAACACCTGCCAGTTTTTATTGCTGTCTGTGCCCCCGGTAGGGAGATTCACCCTCTATTTGTCCTATTTACCATTATCATTGAAAGCGAAAGGAAAGGAAATCCCAAATTTTGGGTTGTCCCCAGAAAAGAAATGGAGGGGAAATCTCAACACAAAAATTAACCTTGCATTCTATCCAAAATGCGGGGGGGGGGGCAGCGTCAACATTTACTACAAGGCTTATAGAACGTTTGCAAAGCTTTCAGCAAGGTGCTTTGCTGAAACCTTTTAAAAGCACCATTTAGGTCCAGTTTTGGGAGGCTCTACACGCATCTTGATGGGGGTGCTAACTGTCACTTTAAAGTGGAACTTAAAGGATAAGTTCACCTTTTTTTTTTTTTTTTTTTTAAATAAATGCACTTTTTTTTGCAGGTGAAAAATGTGCATTTACGTCTATCTATCTATCTATCTATCTATCTATCTATCTATCTATCTATCTATCCTTCTTTTTTTTTTTTTTTTTTTTTAGGAGCCTGGAAAGCATTGCACCAGTGATCAGCAGATCACTAGTGCCACGCTGGATTCCTGCAGACTATCAGTGTGAGCTGTCTGCCCCGTACATCATACAGGCATGCAGTTTTACACTGACAGGAGGAATCGATGAACTACTTGTAGTTGATTCATTCTCGGAACTCCTTTCAAAAAGTGACAGCTGGTATGAACGTCTTTGCGTACTGTCGCACGGGGCGCTTGGTTCGCCGAGCCGCTGCGGGAACATGTTACCTAAACAATGGGTGGAACATATAACGTGTCCCCGAAGGTGAACTTCTCCTTTTTAACCCTGATTTTAAGCGGGAATGGTTTTATTTTTTTTGCAGAAGAAACCTAATACGTCCCTTCTGCAGTAAAGGCTTTTTACCTTTCTCTATGCAAGATGCTTTAGAATGTATGCAGAGCTGCCCCTACCCAGCAAGGTGTGCCAAGAGGAATGAATTCCTGTGCGCATCCACGGGAGTTACGTGATCCCGGACTGGCCACTTAAAGGAGAATTACAGCTTGTTTGGCTGTATTTCCCCTGTGAATCCCAGGAGTGCAGTTCGTTCTGCACTCCTGTGACCTGTTCTCAGCAGATAGCGGGCTGAAGCCCACTATTGGCTGACGTCAGAGCAGGTCCAGGCTCGGGAAAGATTGCGACCAGCACCCGGTTCAGCCTCTTAGCGAGCTGCTGAGAGACTGAGCCGGACGCTCTCGTCCCCTACACAGCCCGGTGCTCCTGTGAGCGTGCACGGGGGGGAGGGCAGAGCAGAGAGCCGGTGACTGACTGTCAGCAGCTCTCTGCTCAGGGAGCTGTGAGAACCGAGTGATCGACTGTGTTTCATCGCTTGGTTCTCAGTGTTAGAGCCGGGCAGGGGGGGGGGGGTAGTTGATAATGCAGCATAGCACCAATGCTGCGTCCACCTAGGTAAGTATGATTCAAAAAAACAAAAAAAAAACAAAAACCCATACTTCTCTTTTAAGATGGCCAAAGACCCCAAACTCGAAAGAAGCCAGGGAGAAGATATTGACGCCAGCGATGGAGCTTGTGGGATGGGGAGGGGTGAGTATCAAAGGGTTTAGGTCAGCTTTAGAAAAAAAAAGCTGCTAGTGGGATTTAGTAGGCATTAGTGAGCTGCAGCACTACAGGATATTTTCTGAAAATCTGCTGAAGCAGCTTGTTTAAATTGACAGTCTGCATTCCCATTTAAGATATGTCTAACATCTCTAAGTGAAGTTTGCTTGAAAGGCTTTAACAAATCTGTCTGAAGTTTGCTGAATGCTTCGCAGTCACTTTCTAAAAGCTAGCTATACACACTGATCTTTTCACGTGCTGAAGCACATATGCAGGAAACCGGCATTAAAGTAGCATGTAGGCTGCCATTGCTGGCCTTTTCTTCTGGAAATGATAGATGCTTTGCTGTCATGTTTAAATGATGCATTTTATCACTTCTGAGTCACAAACCTGGAACAAGTAGAGCCCCAAGATGAGAAAATCTTGTCTAAATACAAGAGTCATGTATATTCTTCCTTGAATCTTTGTGTGCTGTGTGTATTCCAGATCTGTGCACTAATCCAAAGTAAAACTTTGTGTAGGAGTTTCTTGTAAATAAAGACCACTCACTTCTGCTCCCTCTTTGTGCAGGGTGACTGGTCTTGTCCCCGCCCCCTCATGTCGTTTCCCACAGGCAGCCTGTAGTGGGTGGAGCCTGTTGGGCCCCTCCCACAGCTCTGCTCTCTGCACAGGCTAGGTGCAGCACAGTGATGATGTCACAGCTGCTTTTGCAAGGTAATATCTGGGTTTATAAAGCCAATTGGGCGCACAAAGTTGATTTAAATGCTTTGTGGCTCTGTAGGAAAATATTATATTGAATAACATTTTTTAGTTCCTGGTGTTCAGCTTGAAAGCGTTCTAAATTTGTATTCTCTTCCTGATCTACATGCTTATCCTGGATAGCTGACTCAAAGTATTGAGGTCAGACCACTAGAAGTTTCAGAACCAGATAGAAATGTAGCATTTGTATTTCTGTCAATATTGGATTCCTTTTAAAGCCCTTCAGTATGACGCACACTTTCAAATTCAAATTCATGCCACAACACAGAAAATTCAGAAATCTTTTATAAAAACTAGTATGGAGGAGGAAGAATAGCCCTTCTCATAGCAAGCAGTTGTCATGCAGTAGGTGACCGCGATATTGTGTCAATCTCGCCGCTGTTATCGGCAAGATTTGACACCTGCGAGCCCCGTCGTGGGAGCCTGGCTCGCTCATCAGGAAAGGAAAACTGTTTTTTCCTTTCGCGATGAGCGACAGGCATCACTGACAGCTGTCTGGTATGACTCATGAGGGTGAATGCCGCGCCAAATTTTAAATAAAAAACGCCATGGGTTCCCCCCCAGGGGCATACCAGGCCCTTAGGTCTGGTATGGATTTTAAGGGGAACCCCCTACGCCGAAAAAAAATGTGTGGGGGTCCCCCCCAAAATCCATACCAGACCCTTATCCCCTTAAATCCATACCAGACCTAAGGGCCTGGTATGCCCTTGGAGGGGAACCCATGACGGTTTTATTTAAAATTTGGCGCAGCTTTCCCCTTCATGATTCATACCAGACAGCTGTCAGCAATGCCTGTCACTCATCGCGAAAGGAAAAAACAGCTTTCCTTTCCCGATGAGCGCGAGATGCACAGTGCCCTGTCGCCGAGAACCAGCGCGATGGGATCTCGCTGGAAACACATTCTCGCGGTCAGGTATTGTACCTTGACACTGCAGTAAAAAGATGGACCGCCAGAATCTGGATGCTTTTTGAAAACCCCTTTTTAGTGTTTTTGTATTTAGTTTTTGTAAACAATCTGCAATAGTTACTGCGCTGGCAGGTCAGCTGTTATATGTGCCCTAAACTTTTCCTGCATGTTTTCAATCTTAACATTTGTTTTCTTAAGGACCAAACTAACGAGGACAAGCACGCTGATGGACTTCTAGTAAGTTTATATGTAATGTTTCACTTCTTTTTTTATTCCTGCAGAAAGTTCACCTGATCTCAGAAAAGATCTGATCTTCTCACCCTTCTTCTAGATCTTGTCACTTCATCTGCTCTCAGAGTAACCATTTCCTGCCCATCTTAACACTAAACTTTTATCTGTGGAATGTCTTTAACACTGCTTTAGTAGGAGGCAGTCTCTGTCCAGTAGAGTGCAGTAATACATATTAACCAATCCTAATGCACCCCTTAACGATCTGATTGCATCCTAATGGATTACTGTGGTTTATTGTACTTTTACGTGTCTTATATTGAGTAATTGTGTTCTTGATTCAGTAATATCTTCTCCAATAGCTTTAAGTGTCTTTGTTGTTTCATTGAAAATATTACAGCTGTATAGGGAAAGCAGATGCTCTGATTGGCTTCTTTAGTGATGAAAGTCCAATTTCTATTCTCTGAGTTCCATCAGCTCGGTCTGTTTTGCAGTTTCTGTATTTCTTTCAGCTCCTCCGAGAATTGGTGCCTAAAATGTCAAATTCACAAAACCTAACCTAAGTTAGCAGTTCCGTACCAACATGCATACATGTCTGCGTCGGGGCTTTTGTGAGAAGGCCGGTAGCCATTAGAAGGGTTGCATTGCCCTACAGGTTCCGGGGCTGACCTATGTGTTGGAGGCCTAGGCAATTTGTCATCTGACCAAATGGCTAGGCATTACACATATGGCAGCCCCTGGAGCAGCATTTTTTACTTCAAAAGGCAAGTATTTAATTGGCACTAAAAAGATAGAAGAAAAAGAGGGCGCACTAGCCTAGTGCATTATCCCAAGTAAATTAATTCTGTATAAAAAAGTAAAAACTACTCACAAGCACGTGGATAGCAATACGGTTATACAGGCCACTATCCCATGGCTATACGGTCCTGGGACCAACAATCTCCAGATTACAGGGGAGACCATGCAGGGGCCTCTGCTGGCTGACACGTTTCGAAGGTATACCTTCTTCCTCAGAGCCTCTGTATTTAATTGGTTCTGTTGCCATATGCTTATACTTTCCAGTAAGGGCTTACTGTTGCAGTTGTGTGTGTGTGTGTGTGTGTGTGTGTGTGGGGGGGGGGGGGCTGTAAAAGCAAGCAGTTAAGCCACATTTTTACTGTCCCCAATCACCAAAGGCAGCCCGAGGGTGGTGTATGCATGCCGCAACAAGAATTATGCCCCCTGTTGCGTTTGGCAGGCAGTACCACTGCTTACCACAACCTATTCAAGCGACTTGCTTCGCACTGCAACCGTGTAATGCAAGTGGGCGGCACAGTGGTGCAGTGGTTAGCACTCTCGCCTAGCAGTAAAAAAGGGTCGCTGGTTCGAATCCCAACCACGACACTACCTGCCTGGAGTTTGCATGTTCTCCCTGTGCCTGCGTGGGTTTCCTCCGGGTACTCCGGTTTCCTCCCACACTCCAAGGACATGCTGGTAGGTTAATTGGCTTCTGTCCAAAATTGGCCCTAGTATATGAATGGGGACCTTGGATTGAGGGTAGGGGTTGATGTGAGTGTGCGATGTTCAGGGTTAGGGACAAGGGTCAGGGTTGTAGACCCACACTCACTCAGGTTGAACTGGATGGACTGGTGTCTTTATTCAACCTTACTAACTATGTAACTATGTAACTATGTAAGTGGTTGCAGCATGGTGGTGTGACATTTACAGGGTTACAACATGTTATGAAGAGGTGACTTATTACCTCCTCACTGCCTGTCAAATGCCTTTGAAAAGTGATTAGTCGCTAATTGCTTCTCAGGGGTTTAGCAGTGTTAGCCACAAGTCTTGGGCTGTTAACATCTTTATAGTTAACGTTTCTGTAGAGGTCCAGTCTTGTGGATTTTTTTTAGTTTATGGGCTCATTCCCATGAACTCGGCTGCATGTTATTTATTGTGGCCATGCACATGCAGGTGTTTATGTGCATATTTAGGCGCAATGTTTAGGAGCATAGAAAAATGCACCAAAGCTGCATTTGGAGAGGCGCTTACAAGCATAATTTATGTATATAAACGTGTGTATATGTGCGGAATTTATGCAAATGGCTAGAATTAATAAATATTCCAGCCAATAGAATGAGTTTACGCTCATATGCTTATAAATGCGTACAAGTATGTGCATAAATGCGCAAATACGCAGAATATTTGGAGAATACCCATGTGCATGAAGCCGATGTGGAAGCAATGGGTACGTGAGAGAGAATAGGAAGAACTGACGAGTACAAATATCACTAGCCGTCGGTCTGTGACCATGTAGACCATTCAAATATTGGTATTGGGTTCACATCATGTTTAACTGTTGCTTATCACTATTCATCGTGTCCTACTTGTGACAATCGTTTTGCAACCCGCAAAGGGAGCGTTAATGTGTGCTCAGGAAATGTAAGCTCAGGAAGAAAACAGACTAAATTGCATTGTGGTCAGGAAAGTTTTGTGACCACACAGAACAGATTTCTTTCAAGACACTGATAGGTATGTACATTTTTATTATGTTTCATCATTTACCGGTATTTAAATCTGCCTTTTAATCATCAAAATACTTTTTGTTTTCCTGGTCTTTACAGTATTGTTTCTTTAGATCTGCATGATTTAAATCTTGATTGTGACAAATTCAATCTATATTCTTTCCCTTTCTTCCTGTATTAGCTTGTAACATAAACTGCCTATACTTTGGGCTCACTTTGGCATTTCTGTAGCTTTAAATAATACTCGGCATGCTCAGTCCTCTGATGTAATTGGTGTTTTGTACTCTGTGCATCTGAAACAGTAGGTTTTAATGTATGGTAACTTAAATTTTTTTTATTTTTTTGTTGTTATTGGGACATCTCAACAGCTTCCTCCCAAGAATAAGGTTCCTGCTTTTTCATGTGGACAAAATAAGCAGCACATTGGAGGACAATGCACTCTAGAATAAATTCTGGGAACCCGTTGGGGATCACAGTTGATCTTTCTGGGTTTTTTTTTTTTCCCCACAGAAAAAAAAACCTCCCACAGTTTTCGGTTTCTAATGCCAATCATGAATATATTCCCATCACAGTGTGGCGGTGCTACAGCAACAACCAGGTGGCTAACCGGTGATGAGCGTACAAGAACGCATACATTGTCAGCACACTGTGGATCCATTTAAAGACCAAAAATGTATAATGCCGCATACACACAAGCAGACTTCTCGTCGGACTGAACTCCAAAGGACTTTTCACTGGAGTTCCGACGAAATGGACTTGCCTACACACGATCCCACCAAAGTCCGATCTTTTCGAATGTGATGACGTAAGACCGGACTAGAAAAGGAAGTTCAATAGCCAGTAGCCAATAGCTGCCCTTGCGTCGTTTTCGGTCCGTCGGACTAGCATACAGACAAACATTTTTTTCAATAGGGTTTGAGTCCGTCGGAAAGATTTGAAACCTGTTCTATTTCTAAGGTCCGTCAGATTTTTCGACAGAAAAGGTCCGATGAAGCCCACACACGATCGGAATGTCCGGATTCGTTCCGTCGGACCTTTTCTGCCGGAAAGTCCGGTCGTGTGTAAGCGACATTAGCGATCATCTTAAGGGTAGGTGCAATGTTTCAGAGTTTCACAGGGCTTTTCATAATAACATGGCTGACGAAGGGGTCCTGTGCAACTCCGAAATTTTGCATTTACCCATGATGTGATAAGACTTCTTTAGTACATTTTTGGACTGCTAAATGACTTCATGGTGTCTTGGCGACACATGCTATTCTGTTTTTAAATTAGCTCTGGCCAGTTTCTCCACTAATTGTTTCCCACCAAGGTGAGCGTAAGCAGAGAAATCTATTTTGCCAGTACCTTTTAATAGTTTACAAGACCTTTGTCACGTTTTTAGCCACATTTTAACCAATCAGTGGCATAAAAAAATGTTTTTTCAGGTTCCCTTTGTAGTTTTTCTCTTTTAATTTAATTTTGCATTTTTTACCCCCCAATTTTTCCACCCATACAGTCTATTTCGTGTTTTTAAATTGGGTAGAAATTTGGCATTTATAATTTCATCATCCTTGCAGAATATTGCACTACTGCTGTTTACACTCTGATGCTTGTTTTTGGATGCTGAGCCCTTAATCGGCATGCTGTCTGTTTTGTTGGACTGTTAACATGGATTGCCTTGGTCTAGTTTTAAAACTGGTCTAGGATTTGCTCCTTCTTTCCAACTCTGGCCATCTTATATGTGAGAGATCAGTCTGTCACTTGATAGCAAATATGTCAGGGAGGTGTACAGGTATAGCATATTACTTGTCAGGGCTAGTATTAGGACCAGAATTACGAATACTGAGAATATCACCATAAGGCCTCTAATTTCCTTTGTTTCCTTATAATTGCACAAAAAACACAGAAACTTCTGTAAATGTTAAAGTGAAACTCTGTGCAAAAACCATTATTGGCGATTCTCAAATATATGCCCAGTATTAATATTCTGTTTTATTCCTATTATTGCAAATCTCATTGTTGTGCACAGTTCTATCAGCATGTCCACTTTATATCATGGCTGCTGCTCACCCTTTTGATGAGTAACTATAGAGAAAATGGATGCTGAAGCTCTGCTCCCTCAGCCTGTAACAGGACAGTAAAGGAGTTCAGCACATTGATGAGATCATCCGTGTGTCCTCCATGCTTATAAGTATGTTCAAGAAAGAAGACCAACAAACACTCTGCAAAGCATTAGAACCACAATTGGCGGAGCATTCTGGCCCTTATCCCTCCCAATCTGAAGGCATTACAGGAGCCCAATATAAAGACAGATTGTGATACTAATGCTAGCTGCATGTAAAATCAAATTTAATCAAAGCATAACTTGATGAAATTGTGTTTTTTAAATATTTTCTTGGAGCACCACCTTGATTTCTAACATGTTTAAGGAGTTAAGGTGAAGGCCGTGCCTGAACATGAACATGTGACAAATATTAGATCCTTTAAAGCAGAACGCCAGGAAAAAACGATTTTTCCCATGCAGTGAGACGCTGCCCACACTGCATGGGTTAAATGCTCATTTTTGTCTAGGTAAGAGGAAGGAGATATGAGATCTACTCGCCTAATGCACTGATCCAGCATAAGACCTGTTCCTGCCACCCCTGAACCTGACCCCACCCCCGTGCCGTCTAGAGGTCTTGTGCGGTGAACTGTTTTCTGACGTCATTACGCCCATAGATCAGGTCTGGACATGAGGACAGCAGGAACACTCCACCACTGAACGTGGGGGAATGCTGTTTTCAGCTGGAACAGAGAATCGGGTTAGTATAAGCTCTTTGTTCACCCCTAGATAAAACAAGCAGTTAACTCATGTAGTGTGTGCACAGCCCCACTGCATATGGAAAAAAAATTTGCCTGGAGTTCTGCTTTAACCTTTATTTCAGGAAAAGCTTTATCAAAATGTAATTGCCTCTTAGATTGCACTGCAAAAACAACCTATACCTATACTTCAATAACCTTGAATGACTTTTTCTGTTAGACTAAAAAGTTGTTGCCTCTTTATTTTCTTCAGATTCAATTAATTCAGAAAATTAACATTTTTTCCATATACTACTTTTCCATTTTAATTTAATGCTTCAAAATTTGCAGATCAATGTATGTGATTCCTAACCTCTATCATTCATCAATGTTTAATCGATCACCACTGTAAATTGTAATGTTTTCTTTGTTTTTGATGTTGTAAATGTTTGAGTTAAATACCATGTTTCAGTTTTTCTAAAGAATTTATTAAGTCCTTGAATGCTTTACTGGTACAGAGATATATGGATAGGCCATTATATAAGATAAAGTATACAAACTGCATTGTGATGTCATTGAGTTTGAATGGCACCCTAATGTACTGTTACTGTAGCAGGTAGCACACCTGCACTGCAGAGCACCTCAACACACATACTACTTTTTTGGCATACTATATTAGAAAAAAAAAAGTGAACATTTTCTTTTTTTATGCATTAAACTGTGCTGCCAGCCTACTCAAAATGAATGAGCTGCTCTAACGCAGCAAGCCATAACATGAACCTAAAGGAGAAGTACATCCAAAGCTTGTTTGGCTGTACTTCTGTGGATCACAGGAGTGCAGTTCATTCTGCACGCCTATGACCCATTTTCAGTAGACAGCCTGCTGTCAGCTGATGTGACAGAGCCTGTCCAGGCTCAGGCAAGATCGTGACCGTATGGCCAGGATACACCCACATGCCTGGACCAGCACCCGGCTCAGCCTCCCACTGAGAGCCTGAGATGGCAGCTCCTGCCCCTTCCACAGCCCAGCGTTCCAGTGAGTGGGGAGGGGGTCAGAACAGAGAGCCAATGACTGACAGTCACCAACTCTCTGCTCAGGGAGCCCTGAGAACCAAGTGATCATTGGCGTTTGCCTGCTCAGTTCTCAGTGTTAGACCCGGCAGGGGACAGATGCAGCATCGGACCGATGCTGTATCCAGCTAGGCAAGTATGAATCTGAACAAAAACTAATTCCTATACTTCTCTTATATGGCATGATCTGAAATGGTGCTTGGTTATAACCTTAGTTTTCGGGAATTTTTTAAAGCCAAAACCTTTGGGTTTTTCCTCAATTTTTATTCTGGCAATGGTCACCAGGACAAACTCGGGGAAGGATCTCCTGAAAAGTGATACAGACAGCACTAAAAACCTAAGAGGTAGTTGTAGAGGGGAGCTGGGCACAGATTTTTTACAGGTTATGAAAATGTGGATAGCCATTGAGCTCAAATGGCCTGTAACTGGCAGCTCACCACAAAGACGTGGACCCCCCAGGAAGAGGAGTTTCACCCAAGTTGAGAAATCCTAGTGTAATAGGTCAGATTAAAAATGGACTCCAAAAATAGATGTTATAAACTGCAGTTAGCGCTGGTGTTCAAAGTAGAAGTGTCAAAAGCAAAGCCCAGTACTGAGTGCCATTTATGATATCCTCTACCTGCAGGAGTATTTTTGAGCCCATTTAACATTCTGCCGTTTCACCCAGCCCTGATGACAGTGGATTGTGTGGCCCCCAAAATGCATTTGATGTCTTTTTGCCCTGTTTGTCATACTAGCTGAACAATAAAGACTCTGGACTTCTAGGGATTTTTTATTTGGCCCTCTTTTTCTATTACACGTGGAGCAGTAAAAACCTGACAGGAGTTCTTACTCTTCCCTATTCTAGCCTGAACTATAACTAAACAAGCTTTGCCTACAGATACTCTTTTTAAAGGAAAGCTTTCCTGAAACAAGTAAAGAGGCTGCAAATGCCAATTGCTTGGCTGCCATACTGATCCACTTTCTTTTAATACTTGGTCACAAACCCAAAACAAGTATGCCCCCATATTGCTCCTATTAAAAGGTTTACTTTAGATTCATTAAAAGCCTACCTGAAAGGAGATAGGATCTTTGGCCAAAGGACCGTTTTTTGTGGTGGGCTTTTAAATTGATGTATTGCCCACTATATTTTCAAAGGAAAGACGGACCAGAATATGGCATCTGCAATTGCCAACCTCTTTTTGACTGTGTAATTTGCAGACATGGTCATTATCCTTACTTTACTACTTAAAGTATTTTAGCAGCAACAAATATTTTAGTCGGATGTTCAAATGCACTAAAAAAACCCAAAAAAATACTGCGCTACCTATAGAAAATATCCCCCCAAAAAGCAGCAGTTAAACAGTGAGATGTGCGCTAAAATAACTAATAAAAAAGAAATAACCGCGCTAAATATAAGTGAAACACGTGAAACAATCTCCAAGACTTCCGTGAGGAAGTACATATATAAATACAAAAATGTTGAAAATTATTAACAATTAAATTATGAAAAGTACATGGGTCAACACATGTATGTATGAATCAAACATGAGTGTCCATATGTGATATTTGCGAATAAAAATAAGTGTCCATATATAGTAACAGAAAATAAAAATGTGAAGTAATGATCTGAAAACAGTCCAAGAAAGACCCCTTGGATGAATCCAACCAGAGTCAATGTTGTAAAAAATATGAGTGACAACCCATACAGTATCCGCAAGTACCCAATAATTGCGCTTACCGCAAGGCACTCGTACACCAGCCTGTATCACGTCTTGGGTTGGAGAATCCAGATGGTGCTCTTAGACTGTATACATCGTAGCTGAAAGGATGCAATGAGGACACCAAACTTCCATCTCATGGACATGTAAATAAAAGGAAACTGGCCATAGTGTAATACTGCCAAACACAAGGCAAGCCAACAACAGCTTGTGTTCAGTATTGGTTAACCACACTACGTGATCCACCACCAGGCAAATAATGCGCTTACCGCAAGGCAAGCCAACCACAGCTTATGTTCAATAGCAGTATGAGAGATCCATTGGCGTTCTGGACTGCTTGCGGCAGGAACCGGGGGATACAGCAGAGACTCCAAAATGACATCTCACAAGCATGTAAATAAAAAGGAACTGGCCATAGTGTAATACTGATAAAAACGATTTAATAGCTAAAGGTAGAAAACTCACATGAGTATGTAAAAATACAGCAAACAGCCGGCCGGCATAGCGAGCACCCGTCCACACTGAAAATGGCGATGACGCCAGAGCGTCAACCTCCCGACGTACATTTCACCACAAATTGAGTCGTCTGGGGAACGTTCCCCAGACGACGCCATATGTGGTGAAATGTACGTCGGGAGGTTGACGCTCTGACGTCATCGCCATTTTCAGTGTGGACGGTGCTCGCTATGCCGGCCGGCTGTTTGCTGTATTTTTACATACTCATGTGAGTTTTCTACCTTTAGCTATTAAATCGTTTTTATCAGTATTACACTATGGCCAGTTCCTTTTTATTTACATGCTTGTGAGATGTCATTTTGGAGTCTCTGCTGTATCCCCCCGTTCCTGCCGCAAGCAGTCCAGAACGCCAATGGATCTCTCATACTGCTATTGAACATAAGCTGTGGTTGGCTTGCCTTGCGGTAAGCGCATTATTTGCCAGGTGGTGGATCACGTAGTGTGGTGTGGTTAACCAATACTGAACACAAGCTGTTGTTGGCTTGCCTTGTGTTTGGCAGTATTACACTATGGCCAGTTTCCTTTTATTTACATGTCCATGAGATGGAAGTTTGGTGTCCTCATTGCATCCTTTCAGCTATGATGTATTCAGTCTAAGAGCACCATCTGGATTCTCCAACCCAAAACGTGATACAGGCTGGTGTACGCTTGCCTTGCGGTAAGCGCAATTATTGGGTATTTGCGGATACTGTATGGGTTGTCACTCATATATTTTTTACAACATTGACTCTGGTTGGATTCATCCAAGGGGTCTTTCTTGGACTGTTTTCAGATCATTACTTCACATTTTTATTTTCTGTTACTATATATGGACACTTATTTTTATTCGCAAATATCACATATGGACACTCATGTTTGATTCATACATACATGTGTTGACCCATGTACTTTTCATAATTTTCAACATTTTTGTATTTATATATGTACTTCCTCACGGAAGTCTTGGAGATTGTTTCACGTGTTTCACTTATATTTAGCGCGGTTATTTCCTTTTTATTAGTTCAAATGCACTAGTTACATGCTTTTCGGGTCTGAAATTTTCTCAAAAATAAGGTAAAAATTATATACTTGGCAAGTAATTCATAATTTAGTAATGTTTCCTGTATTTCTTTTACTCTGGGGAATTGAGTAATAAAATGGTTTCGGCATCACTTAATCAGGTTTGTGAAAGCAGTTTCTTTGAAGGTAGAAGGGATCTAAACCCAACAATTGCTTGCCTGTCCTCGGATCTGTCTCAATTGAAGTTTTGAATGCTCATACTGTCTTGGGTCAGCTTAGGGTTGACTGTCCAGTCTCTAAGTATACTTATATCTTTTATAGAGCACTATAAATCCCGTGGATTCTATTTACCAGCCCAGTCTATTGGAGCCAGCTGTGATTCGAACCATGCCAACACAAACTGTTCCATTGCCAGGTAGAGCTTTTATTTCACTTTGCTTCCTTGTATTTATTGGCAAATGTTTCTTAAAGTGGTTGTAAACCCTCACATATACCCAGTGAAGTGACTGGCCTCAGGTGATACACAGAGATTAAATAAATCCTCCTCTATAAGTTGTGCCTGTTTATCTGTAGTCTTCTCTTCTCTACATCTGTTCAAAGTGCTGAATTATAAAGCTTGTCTGAGCGTCCAGAAAAAAGGGGGTGGAGAGCTGATGTTGCACTCTGCAGAGTTTAGTGAGAGCTCTGAGAGCTGATTGGAGGGAAGGGACACACCCCCTTCACACAGCACACAGGAACAGAGCTCGATTTTTACAACCACTTTAAGCACATTTATTGTGTAAGATAGATAATCTCATCAGTTCACTGATCATGATTTTATTTTATTTTTTTCAGAGGCTGTGCAGGTTGGTAAAGGTGAGCAGCGGCCATCATCGTTGGCTGTCGGTTCAGTAGTGCCTGGCCTCGGAAACCATCAGACTCCCACTCCAAATAGCACAGGTGAGACCTGCATTTACAAATACATTGCCAGTTATAGAACTGCTAAGATGAAACCAGAAAGCTTTTTACATTAATGTGAAACCAAAATAAAATTCCTTGTTTTTACTGTTGCCCCTCCTCGTTGCTCCTTATGCATGAATAAAACGTAAAGCACCTTAATTACCTTTTAGGTGGAACAGGCTTCGTCTTAGTCCCATCATCCTTTTACATTTCCAGTACAGTAAAACCTTGGATTGCGAGCATAATTCGTTCCAGAAACATGCTTGTAATCCAAAACACTTGTTTATCAAAGCGAATTTCCCCATAAGAAATGATGGAAACTCAGATGATTCGTTGCGCAACCATTTATTCACAGGTTCTTCAGTTTATAGTCCATATAAAAAGATTATAGTAATGTGATAGGTTGTGTAACCGTAAAAAATCCATCCACAAACGGAAGCTTCCACGAGGGGATTAAAAGCAAAATCCAGCAGGAGCTACAGAGTATAAAAGAGAAGAGAGGTGCCTCTAAGTATAGCAATATGTTGCTAAATGTACCTTCATTAAATGTAACCATATTGCTACACTTAGAGGTGCCTCTCTTCTCTTTTATACTCATTAGCTCCTGCTGTTGAACTTTGCTTCTAATCCCTTTGTGGAAGCTGACGCTACTCTTATCTCAAGACATCGCTTGTATATCAAGTCAAAATGTATTTAAACATTTTACTTGTCTTGCAAAATGCTCTAAAACCAAGTTACTTTCAAACCAAGGTTTTACTGTACTTTGGATCTGAGGGTAGAGGTGGGATCTGTGTGGGACAGATTGGTGGGCCTTTCAGTGCCTATGCTTCATACAGATCCCACTTTATACTGCAGCTCCGATCCACAGCTCTGAGAAGCAGCAGCAGTCTGAAGGGACTTTGAGATAAAAGCTGCCATACACAGCTTGAATTTTAGCTGATTTCTGCTGAATCATCTGACATAAAAGCCATGGGTGGCCCTATTGGCTGGGCAAAAATCAATTGTTCAGTTGACTTTTGTTAAAGGAGCTGGGTGGAATAATTGCTTGCCAAACAGTAACTGCATCAAATCAGATGCAGGCATTATTTGGGTATTCTGACAGCTGTGGCTGCCAGTTGTCAGAATACAGTAGCCAGCTTTAGTACTTCAAAGCTTCTGTTTCTGTATTGGGGGTAGAGAGCAGGAAAAGCAAGTTGGAAAAGTAAATTTCTATTCCTGGGTTCAGGTCCTCTGCAGACACAGTATATCCCAGCCCCCTGCAGATGTATGCCATAATGTGCTAGTATGCACCACTGCGCTGTCAGTGCTTGGGCACTTCCATCTTCTAGTCCTCCTTCTGGGTTCTCTATGTTCTGTTGCTTGAATGGCCAAGCCACAATGACGTCCCTCCCACACATGCCCAAGGGAGGCACTTCATCATGGCACAGAGTGGGTGCTGTAAATGTGATCTGAGCTGCGTGGCTCAGATTACATTCCCGCTGACAGGCCGGGAGAGAGTCATTCATAACAGAAGAGACTACTCTGTTATAAAAACCCTGCCTGTCAGTGATTTTGCTAAATTTGACATTAATACTGCTTTAAGTGCTCAGCTCTAGATGGTTCATGCCCAAAGGTTACTACATGAACTGCAGCTTTGCAAGTCTCTACACTCCTCATACAGAACATTTGCAAATCTGATAAAACTTTGAACAAGCTCCATCCCAATGCCCCTGGTTGTGGTGCCAACTCTTAAAGTTAAACTATAGGCAAAATTTCATTTTGGCTAGAGCAAGGCAGGGGCATTGGGATGGAGCTTGTTCAAAGTTTTATCAGATTTGCAAATGTTCTGTATGAGGAGTGTAGAGACTTGCAAAGCTGCAGTTCATGTAGTAACCTTTGGGCATGAACCATCTAGAGCTGAGCACTTAAAGCAGTATTAATGTCAAATTTAGCAAAAACACTGACAGGCAGGGTTTTTATAACAGAGTAGTCTCTTCTGTTATGAATGACTCTCTCCCGGCCTGTCTGTTTTATTTATTTTTATTAATTTTTTTTCATCAGTGCATCATTGCAGAGATTTCCCTTTACTTCCTGTCCAATAGCCAAACAGGAAGTGAAAGGAAATCCCTGCAAATTTAAAGACAAGTATGGGATTTGCTTTTTTTTTTTAAATCATATTTGCCTAGGTGGTTGCAGCATCTGTCCCTCACCGGCTCAAACACAGAGAACCGAGGGATCAAACACTGCCGATCGCTCAGTTCTCAGAGCTCTGTGAGCAGAGAGCTAGTCAATGTCATTCACCGGCTCTCTGCTCTGCCTTCTCACGCTCACTGGAGCGCTGGGCTGTGGAAAAGGTGGAAGCGGCCAGCTCAGGCTCTCAGCAGCCGGCTCAGACTCTCATAACTTTAGTTATATTTTAAGTGCTAGCATAAACTATTTGCTTAATATCATGCCTTATAGATGGATGCTGCCCCTGAACTTTATATGGCTTGGGAATCAGAGTGGCTGCTTCCATCACAGGCTTTTCACAGAGGAATTTTGCAGTGCAACAGATTTCTTATAATAAGCTGTTATGAATCTTCGTTCTCCAGGAGGAGGCCACAGCCTCATATGGTTATGTTGACTAGTGCCTGTTCTCTTCTGACAGGAAGTGGTCAGTCTGTTCCCAGCAGTAGTTTGACCTCCCCCAGCCACGTCAATCTGTCACCGAACACAGTGCCAGACTTCTCCTACTCCAGCAGCGAAGATGAGTTCTACGACGCAGACGAATTTTACCAGAACAGCACCTCCCCAAAGCATTGCATGGAGTAAGTGTTTGTCTTAGCCTCTGTACAGATGTGTTTATTATTAACCTAAATCTTAGAGCATCTTGTACAAAGCTAGCCATAGATCACAGCCAGACAATTTTTCCCCTAACGGGCTTACTCTGATTGGAAAAATGTTGATAACTAATGGTTGTATGAACAATCGCAGACACCATTGGGCTGAGCTTAATTTGACTATGGTATTGGCTGACGGGTTCTACCTTCTCTAATTGCAAAAAAATTTCAAATAATAAAAAATAAAACAAAAAAAGTACAATGTTACACTCTACGTCTGGAGAGATCTCAAAGCAAGTGACAATAGTCTAAAGTGTCCAGTGCAAATAATCAGTGCTCAAAGATGTATAAAAAACATATATACAGTCCAGAAAAAGTTAGCGCAGCACCACACCCACTTGCCAGTCTGCGTTATTATTAGGGACCAGGTAGGACCCTAGCCGGTGCTAGCGCCTTTTCCCTTTGGTATTATACTTACTACATGGTAGCGCGGGAATAAAATACTCTACACTGTACTTTTTATTTAACCTTTGCAGCTCTGCAAAGTTCTGCCAGACCTTGAGGCGATTCAGTTCGCAATTGCAGCGCTTTACAAATCATTCATTCATTCATTCATTCATTCATTCATTATAGAAGTTACAATGCATATACCAACTTTCTTAATTTGGTTATTTGCATAGCTTTAAGCAGACCCTACCACCTGTCTCAGAAGTAGGTATTTTTTCTCATAAACATAGAGCATTGCTTTGCAGTTGGATAATGTTTAACCAAAGGTACAGTTTGACAGTTTATGTATCCTAGTACCTAAGAGGGTGTCTTCAAGTGTTACTAATCCCAGGACCCTGCATTCTGCTCTCCCACAGTACACCGAACATGGAAATGCAATTATTTTCATAAATCTAAACTGCAAAATACCTTTTCTTATCAGCAGTTAGAGCAGTCTTGTGACTTCTATCAGTGTCCAGCCAAGCATTGATTAAAGTGGTTGTACACCCACAAAAAACAAACAAAAAAAACCTGCAAGACAAAGGCATAATGGGCTAGTATGCATAGCATACTAGCTCATTATGAAATACTCACCTTAGATCGAAGCCCCCGCAGCGGTCCCAGTACACAGCTTCGGTCAGCGGCATCGCTGCCGGAGTTACTTTCGGATATCGCGGACTCCGGTGCTGTAATTGGACGAAGCCGCGATGACGTCACTTGCGCGCATGCGTGTGGGAGCCGCCGGTAATGACACACTAGCTGTAGCAACGACACGCATGTGCCATTGCTTCAGTTCGCATGTGCCGATGACGTCGGCACATGCGGATACAGGGGATATCTCCTAAACCAGTGTTTCTCAACTGCAGTCCTCAAGGCGCCACAACAGGTCATGTTTTAAGGTTTTACATTATTTTGCACGGGTGATTTGATCAGTTTCACTGCCTTAGTATTTACCACAGCCGTTTCATCTGAGGGAAATCCTGAAAACATGACCTGTTGGGGCGCCTTGAGGACTGGAGTTGAGAAACACTGTCCTAAACCATCCAGGTAGTTACATGGAAGCCTTATTATAGGCTTACCTGTAGTAAAAAGTGGATTATAAGGGCTTACAACCACTTTAAAGCTTGTCCTATGACCCTGCAAGAAAATACAGGAAATTGCCCTGGGACTTTAAATGTAGTGAATGCAGTTAACCAACAATTGACAGAGTAAATGCAGTCTTACAATTTATTAAGCTTGTCATGCAAACATAAACAACATGAATCGTAGCCAAGCCACAGAAATGATACATACAGTAAAAAATGTTATTAAATGTATCGTGATATAAAATGTGAATTGCAGTCATGAAAAGTATCCCAGCGCGTTTTGCAAGACCATGCTCGCTTCATCAGGGTTAGATGCGTGTGTAGTACATTTTTAGGGGGTATAATGAACCAAATAAGTATCTACACAGAGATGGCATTGACAATTAGTCAAGAGTGTCCAAAATGCATGACAATTTAAAGAACCCGGACTCTCTGTCTGGACAATGCTGATTGACCCTGTGCTGATCACATGCACTCTCCCAAGAAAAAAAAAACATCTCTAGCAATGCATACAAAACTGAGCATGTGCAGCCTGACTCCATAGACTCTGTGTTATCAGGAAATTATCAGGGGACAGTGGAAGGAGGGGAGTATCAGAGAAGACAGGATCAAAAAACCTTTTTACACAATGCAGAGATTAACCCCTTAGGTTCCACAGTGAGTATAACAAGCATGATTTACTGCATATACAGACTGATTTTACTGTTGTGGGTTTAGTAACACTTTAATATTAGTTAGGTGGGCTACAGGTTTATTTGAAGGAAGATATGATGTTTGACTGTTGCATCATAGACCATATACAATACAACACATAATTTAAAATACTTGGTGAAATGATTTAAAATGAGGGCTTAGTGCATGCTTCCAGCCTGTATAGTTCCACATCTTCCTAAAGATTACATTTTACTGCTGGACGCGTGCAGACTTGTGGGAAATGTGAACCTGTTGCAAAGCATGGGTTGACCATTCAAAATCCTGTTGAGTAGTTTCCATGGTGGAGAGAGATTTGACTTGTTATAATTTTTAGAAAATTATTATTGGTTATGTATTGAAAAGCATTGCAATTATACTGTTTGTTAAAAGGTGATAGCTTGTTGCCAAAATAAAAAAAAAAAAAATATTGAGACAAGCTTTACGCTGTTGCAACACAAATAATACACATTGGTGCGGTGCCAATCATTTATTCCAAATGGCACTTGACTGGACTGCATTAAAACCATGTAAGTTAACACTTGACACACGCATTATTGCACTGCACAGATATAAACAGGCTAATGTATAAGCAACAAATGTCCATTGTTAAGCCGGCTATAGCCGGTTTGAATCTCGCCCAGTGCTGCAGGTCCCTGCTGAACCGTCTGAGATTCGAACCATGTATAGGCAGGCTGAATGTACCCGAGTTTTTTGGGCAACTTGGGTACAACTAGCCTGTTGGAATTTACATGCGATTATTGCTAGCAGCTATTATAGCCGCTAGCGGTCATCACACTCTCTCTCGATTCCCCCATCAACACAGTCAGTGGGGGAATCTGTCCCATGGAGCCATTGTGTTCTCCCAGCGGCAGGGAGAGATATCTCCCTCTGGGTGCCTTGTAGATGAACACTTATAATATGCATATGTATTTACAGGCCAATGTTTCCTTAATCAACGTCACACTAAAGCAGACAAAAAAATCCCTTCTAGCAGCTAAGTCTAAAGTGCAAATTCCTCCAAGTTAATTGACCCTTGGGTGGTTGATTAAAAGCACAAATATGCATACTGTGTAAACAAATTCGCTGTAAACAGTATGAGCCGTTATCAGAATCAAACATTGTTCTTTGCCTGTTTATTTTTTTTCTTCATTACTTACTGTTTTTTTACAAGGATTCTTGAAGGATATTTAAACCCAAGAACAGAGAACCAGTCTTTAGATGTAGTGGCTAAGTTAGTTATAACTTTTCATGCTAGGAACATTTATTTATTTTATATCAAAAAGCTTTTTATTAAAGTGGAACTTTAGTCAGAAAGTTGAGTCCTGCTTGATCACATCAGGCTGGCCCCTTTTGCAGGTATAGCTATGTAAAACATTAAAGTTAAGTGTCTATAATGGTAAATATCCAGTAATACTGTCTCACCCTGCTCTGCACATGCTCAGTTGCTCTCCGTTTTTAGGCACTGACGAGTTTGTAGAGGCCGATTGGCTGATAACCTTAAAGCGGAATTAAACCCTTGTATCCTTTACAGCCAAGGAAGCTGCTTCTGTTGGATCTGCAACTACCATGATGCTGCACTTGTGATCGGTATTACACCAGCCATGTGGTTTGACAGTTTGGGTGAGCAAACAAGCAAATGTGACAATTAGCAATCCCCGCATTCTAGGAATGTAACTGTTAAATCGATGGGTTTAGTTCTGCATTATGAGTTACTTCTGTTCAGTGAGCTCTGGGCTTCAGCAAAATGGCAGCCTCCAGCAAGAAGAAACGAGAACAATTCTGGAGGCAATTTATAGCACACACTAATGTTAGCTTAATTATTAATGTGAAATGTATGTTACTAGCTAAAGAACATTCTTTTTTTTTATCAAGTTGTTTTGGGTAGAGTTCCACTTTAAGGGTTTTGTAGTTTTACAAACACAAGAAAAAAAAACAACATTTTTAATAGCTAGAGAAATTAAAGCAGAACTAAACTCATCGATTTAACCGTTTCAGAAAAACGTTACATTCTCGCCACATGCTGGGAATTTAAAGTGGTGTTCCGGCCGAAATTATAATTTTTAAATAAAAATACCCCTATAATAACTTACAGCAGGCCGTGGCCATCTTAAGTGTGGGCATCTGAAGCCAGACTGTAATTCTTCCTGGATCTTATCCTTGCAGATCTCGCACATGCTCAGTGCAGCACAAGCAATGTAATAGGTTTCAGGTCAGGTTTCCATAGCAACGGCAGTGTCAGAGGAAGTTGCCGCCCCTTCCCAGAAGGCATTGCAAACAGGAAATGATGCGATGGGCCACGGCCAGGGAGCAGGAAGTGAAAAATGAATACAGCAGATATACAGTAGGTGCTGGGAAAAAAAATTAAAAATATCCAATTCGTTTACAGTGCACAGTTTAGTGAGGGATGCTGAAGAGTTGTAAAAGTGGGTGGAACTTCACTTTAACTGTCACTTTGGTTGTGCTCTCAACCAAACTATCAAACCATCAATAGGCTGGTGTCATAACTGATCAGGTGCAGCATCATGGCATTTGAAAATTGAGGCCAAGATGGCGGCTTCCTTGGCTGAAAACGATAGGAGGATTTAGTTTCGCTTTAACTGTTGATCTTGCCAGAATTTAACTGTTGATCCTTGTCTCCTCCTGTGAGCTGAACTGAAAGCACAAACAATCCTCTCTTCTTTCTTTTGTAAACTATCAATTTCTCTTCCCAAGTAATGGAGATGACAAGAGGAAGTCCTGTTTGTAGGCTGTATCAGGAGAGCTGCCTGGGTGATGACCATGACTCTTCATAGATAAGATGGATTGAGTGAACTTAGAGTATAGAGTGTCACCCAAAGGCTGGCCATACACAAGTCATTTTCTTTCTAACAGGCTGGTTGTACGCAAGTTAATTGATAGAGCCACTTGTGTAAAACCAGCCTGCCCATACATTGGTTGCTGGCACCGTTCCTGCTGAACCGGCCCAATTTCCATCCATGTATAGCTGCCTTAAAAAGGCAGGAAGTGTGTTCTTCACACTAAAGGTGCAGTTATGTTTTAAGATGAGTGAAAATGTGTAATACAAGCATTTTTGCTCTTTATTATTCATGCCTATGGGCGTTTAAATGTGCAGCATAATAGGAGTGTGAGAATAAGGCATAATGCTAGTGTGATGATAGGAAAACAGGATTGTTGGATTCTTGTTAGCTTCTCTTCCTTGTGTGGTAGCCTATGGTAGTGTCCAATAAATATCTCATGGCTTTGTCATTCCGGAGTACCTTTTTAGTGTCTTCATTATTATTGGAAGCTGCCTCACCAGCTGTATCAGCATACACCAGTCAGCCATAACTTTGTCCATCCACCAAAACAGCCCTGACCCTTTGAGGCATGGATGCCATTAGACCTCTTTATGCTATGGTATCTGGCATCAAGCTTTCATTAACTGATTTTTTAAGTCATGCAAGTTGTGAGGTGGGTCCTCCATGGGCGGACTTGTTTTTCCAGCCCATCCCATCTCGAACTTTGTTGTGTTTACCAAACCAATCTAGAATAATTTTTGCAGTGTGGCAGGGCACATTATCCTGCTGAAAGAGGCCACTGCCATCAGGGATTACCATTTCAATGAAGGGATGTACTTGGTAACCAGCAATATTTAGGTAGGTGGTATGTGTCAATCCACATGAATGGCAGGACCCAAGGTTTCCCAGCAGAACATTTCCCAAAGCATCACACTGCTTCTGCTGACTTGCCTTCTTCCCATAAGGCATATTGGTGTCGTCTCTTCCACACGTAAGCAATGCATATCCACCCGGCCATCCACATGATTCATCAGACCAGGCCACCTTCTTCCATTGCTCCGTGGTCCAGTTCTGATGCTTACATGCCCCAGTCTGCGACTGCACAGCCCCATACACAGCAAACTGGGATGTTCATTTTTTTCTATTAATTACATGAACTTCATGGAAAACATGTTTATTTGATGCCTAATATATCCCACTGAGAATTCAGATGCCATTGTAATGAGATAATCAATGGTATTCACGTAACCTGTCATCAGTCATAAAGTTATGGCTGATCACTGTATACTGTATGGTTGAAGTTAGAGCGAACACAGACCGGCAGAGACCACCCTGAGAACACGTGGGGGAGATGTCTATCTTCTTTCATGAGAGGATTGAGCGCTGCGTTCCACAATGTTCCGCCCACTTTCCTTACAGCAGAACAAGTGTTGAGCTTCCAGTCCTTCATTGTCCCTATTGAAGAATAAATGGTCAGGTTAGGCTAATGACAAAATCTCTCAGCAAATTGTAAATCCTCCCATTTTGTTGGAGTCATTCATTTATTGTTTTACTAGGCCGGCATATACCCAATTGCCACAAACAAGTCTTGAAATTGGGAATGTGTGATAGAAGCAAACCGATCGAAGATCATAAAATGGTGGTTTTGATTGGCCACAAGGAGATGGGATCAAAATTGCCCTGATTGTATGTGGTGAAATTGTGATCTTTCCTGTAAATTGTAATGTAGCTGTCAATTTGTTGCCCAGTTTCAGCTTCTCAATCAACTGAATTTTGGTGGTTGATCAAACTTGTGGGGGGTGGTGTGCTTTCTTTCTGGCAAGTACTTGTATTTGCATTTACTGATGGTTAAAATTGTTTTAAACATTAGTCTGTCTACAGTCTTTTGTTAGCTCCAAGCAGTGCTCCCATACAGTTCTATGGGTATGCAAAACCCGCTTGAAACAGGTCAACTACAGGTCAGGAGGCCCACTGCAGGTCAGATGCAACCATTAATGAACTCTGATTTCATCTCAGAAGCCTCCAAATCTGATGGCAAGCTGATGCCATTAACGCAAGCTGAAAGCCCATTGCCACATGCCCTTAGGGTTCTGTGCTTAAATCAATAACCTAAATCTTTCATTCAGATACGGCCTTGTAGCAAGACATGTTTTTTTTGCATAGACCAGACTTTGGAAGTGCAGTTTTAATGATCCGTTTATAATCTCTTTTCACCTTTGTCACCTACATTATACAATTAAACACCAAGATACCGCATAATTTGTCTGTAGATAATTGCTTTATTCAAAGTCTCAAAGCATTTATCATCTGACATTTCATTTTTGGTGGCCACGCTTGTGTGTTTTGTTTCCAGTTCATGTGCGTGTGCGTGTACCATTTCTTGTACTTGTCGGTGTTTAACGTTCTGTTCATGTCTTGTGTTTTCCTCCTTGTGCTGCAAGACTTCTGTCTAGTTGGTAAGGATTCTTGTTACAGCTTAGATACAGATTTACATTATCTGAGAACATATTAATGCAGTGACCTCTTGCTAATGACTTTCATAATTAAGCATGGCTTGATTCAAACGTTTAAATGTCATCGCTATTAATCACGCTGTCTAGCAGACACATTGACATAAAGTTTTTTTACGGTCTGCTTCGGTTTTTATGTAATTGAAAAATCTATACGAATGAATTATCTTTTCTCAGTATTTCTAGCTGCAGGTAAATAAATATACAGATCAATTAAACAATGACATGTTCAGGCAAATAGTACATCTAATGTATGCAAAAGGTCTAGCCTAAAGAGAACCAGTCACCTTGAGAGTTCAGGGCAAAGTGGAAGTGTTTTAGCAAAATGACTGGGGTCGGTGACCTGGGGAAGTAGAGACATCATTCCCCTGGTCATGTGACAATGCTTGGGCCCAGTAATTGGCTACCAGTCTTGAGCATGTTCCACCATACACAAAATTGCCAGGTATTGTAGCTTGCTGAGGAGTAGAAAGGGTGGTAAGGTGAGTATAAAAGGGTTGGAGGAGGGAGCTTTTTGCAGAGATGCTTTCAAATTACTCTGTTTTTGGCATTAAAAGAGAAAGTTCGGGATTTCGGAAAAAGAAAATTGTCTCGCCTAGGTGAATGCAGCATCGATCCAGTGCTGCATCTGTCCCCTGCCGGCTCTAAGAATAAGAACTGAGTGATTAAAGGCCGCAGATCGCTTAGTTCTCAGGAATCTGTGAGCAGAGAGTGGGGAAGTGCTTCTTTCAAGAAACCAGTTTCTTCCAGTCTGGACCCAGGAACCGGGTATTATAGCTAAATATTGCACCCAAGACCTAGACGACACTAGCTTAGGCGGAAACTGGAACTCTTTATTGAAAATTCACACAGAATATATAGCACACAAGATCAGGTAGAGCCTGGTCTCATTATCGTATACAGTGCAAACTGTGACCAGGAATATAATTAACATATCTAAAGAACAGCCAACATAAACATACACAGTATGCTAATTAAACAACTAGCCACCTAGACAAGCCTAAGTGACTCAGTGTCCACCCAGACCACCCAACACCAAGTCCACAACCCTGGATACACAAAGTATATTACACATTATCATAAGCATAAACACATAACATTCCACAATGGATCAATAACAAAATAAAGTGAACACAATATTAAGCACATCTCTAAGAGATGAGCAGACAGACAAACAATAGGGAACTCAATTAACAATGGGAATTCACACCTAGGAGGCACACAATTGGCAAAAGACACAACACCTTTAAAGATTATAGCAGGAGACCCCAGTATCAGGTTGTTTTGAGCTGATTATATTAACATCTGCTCTGAGTCTCACAGTCTAAAGCAGTCGTTGCTGGTTTGGGCACAAAGGACCCAAATCCTGTATCCCGGGCCTAGATTCCCAGAGTCTGTGTGTTTTTGGGGAGACGATCCCGAATCCGAAGCAAGCCCACTCCAAGGGTCTCCCAGGCACACACCTCCCAAGAGTAGAGCCCCCTCAAAAGCCAGGGCAAGAGGCAACCCTGAAGTCCACGCCAAATGTCCCTGTCCTGGTTGGGTCTGTCACACTGACCATATGATCAAGATCTTTTCAGAGCCTGGACTGGCTCTGACGTCAGCTGAAAACGGGTCACAGGAGTGCAGAACAAACTGCACTCCTGTGATCTATAGAAGTATGGGCAAAATAGCTTTGGCTATACTTCTCCTTTTTTATAGATGATTATTTAAATTTAATTTGATTCACTTTTCACCAAATAAAATTGCTTAATACGTATTCGAGCTAATTTATATCTCTTTGATTTCCTGCAAAGCCTACAGTACTGTGATCCAGTGAATGTTTGTGAATCATTCTTTTCAAAAGAGCTCTAGAATACTTGTATGTATTGATGTCTCTTGCAGTGCAAATTTGTTTTTAGTTTTCTTGTTCCCGGACTTGTTCCATTCTCTGACTGGTGCTCAGCTATAATCACCAAGGTTTATGAAAGGTCTGTTCACACATTTGTACTGTTTCATACAGTCACTGTTATGCCAATCAGCTCAGTCAATATTTAAAATAACCTTTGTCGAGCCGTATGGTGCTGACAAGGCCACCCAAGACTGAACAAAATTGCAAATCTTTTGGTATATAAAATGGTTTACATTTGCAGTATACTATATATCAGTGTGTTTACCTATTAGCCTGGAATTCTGACTTAAACATAATCAACTTTTATGCATTCTGGCAGCTTTAGTTTCCTTGCTCAAAGCAGGAAGCTTAAAGGATAAGGTCACCTTTGGTAACATGTTACATGTTCCATCCGTTTTTAGGGTGGAACATGTGACATGTTCCCATTCCTGCAGCGTCTCCCTGATCCGCTGCCTCTAATGACAGCGATCCGGGGATCTTCTCAATCTCACTGTCGCACTTTTTAAAAGAACGCAGCTGTGTGGGGCTCTGCCCACCTGGCCACGTTATTCATCCACAGTGTTCTGTAAATGGGAGACTACAAGTACCGATGGCCTTTGCGGCTGTAAGCTTGTAGTTCTCAGTGAACTACCATTGCGATGTTGAGCACTCTGGTAGTTCACGGTCTCTTCCTGTGGGTGTGTAACTGCCTGCCTGTACGAGGTACGATCAGACAGATACACTGAGAAGTCTGCAGAAGTCCTGCATGGAACCCGTGATCTGCTGACAATAATAAATGCAGATTTTTTTTACCTGCAAAAAGATACGCTTTATTATTATTATTTTTTTTTTTAAAGGTGAACTTGTCATTTACAGCACAAGTGTCGGGCGTGCTGTTTACCTGGCACTCATGTATACTTAGCTTTACAAGTCTTTGAGGATCAGAGCTAAGCATCACTAGTCTTTGCTTTCTTTTCTTGCTATAGAAGCTTGTAGCTTCATTTGTTGTTTTTAAGTCTATTTTTATTTCATCATAGCACATTTTTTCATTGTGGACTTGGAGTAGTTATTGAGTGGAATGTCTAAATAGTGCTCAGGATTAGGCTTCATGTGATTCTGGCTATTGGCCTGCGATGTCAAAACTTAATGAAGTGTCTGGTCCTAATGTTAAAATCTAATATTTGAATAAATAAAGGTGTGTTTTTTGTTTTTGTTTTTTGTTTTTTTGTGTAGCTCGTCGGAGTCTGCAGCAGCCCTTTCACACAGCAGCACAGGGACCAGCCTGAAAAGACCGGACACAACAGAGTCCATCAATTCCTCAATGTCCAATGGGACCAACGATGCAGGTGCTGAACTGTTAATGAAACCCAGGTCCTTTAATGAGAACAAAGGTAGCACTCTACTCATTCTATTTGCACACCAGCTCACCTCGTGTATTTTTTTTTGGTGCTATGCAACCTTATGGTTATGCCTTCACACCAATTTCTCTAAAGTGGTGACTATTCCTATATAATACATTTAACGAATGGTAAAACGCACATTATTGATTACTTATTATGGCACACAATTTAGGTTAATTGTGCTGTGTAGGAGCAAGTCCAAACTATCCACTTACTGCTACCTGCGTGCTGCATTTAACCCTCCTAAAAAAAAAAAAAAAAAGTCCCACAGGCCTTAGTTTCAGAGCAGAAGAGAAATAATATTTCTGAGCATTTCCTATACTAGTTTTGTAGCAGAGAAGGGGAGATGGCGCCCTGCCTAACGCTGCAGTAGTATATTACTGCAAGGTCTTGTACAAGCCTAATTTTAGCCCATGCTATCTGGTGATTGGAGTAGTAGGTGGTTTGAACTACTGTATCACGAAAAGGACAGTCCTTCACCTTGGGGTGTGCACCTTCATTGGTGAACCAGTGCTGGAGAACAAGTAATTAAAAGTGTAGACATGTGTTTGATTTTTTTTTTTTTTTTTTTAACACAACCTTCAGGTCCAGTTTTGGGGTGTTTACCAGTTTAACGCAGATCATAATGGGCTTGCTAGCTGTCACATGCTGCAGAACTTAGAAAGCTTTAAGTCGGCCATAGATGGTTAGAATCTCGGCCAGTTCAGCAGGGACCGGCTGTGATTCGAACCATGTATGAGCAGGCTGATTGTACCCAAGTGGATCGATCGACTTGGGTACAATCGGCATGTCAGATTTTTCATGTAATCATTGCCAGCGGCAATTACTGTGTGTTCTCCCGGCAGGAGGCATGTACCAGTATCTTGCCATCAGTGATTCAGCTAATTCTGTTTGAAAACCCTTAAAATTTTATTCCATTTTAATGGAATTCCAGAGGTATTAAACAGGTTTCCTTTGTGCCTATAACATGTTCATTACAATATGTACATTTTTTTTTTTCTAAATAAAAACCACATTCGCAGTTCATTTGTTCAAGAAAAAAATTCCATCCTGGTGCTTTGGATTTTTCCTTACTGCAGTCAAAAATAACCACAAGAAATTTTTTTGTTTTTGAACATTCATTCAGGTTTCTTCTAATTAGTGTATGCACCGGTGTATGGCCATCTGTTCTATAAAAGTTGTCCACTATTTGAATGTTCTTGAAAGTCTTCTAGCTTGTTTTGCCTACTGGCTACTTTACCCCTTTCCTACCCAGGCCATTTTTTATTTTCAGCGCTGTCGCACTTTGAATGACAATTGAGCGATCATGCAACACTGTACCCATATGAAATCTTTATAAATTTTTTTCACACAAATAGAGCTCTCTTTTTTTGGTGGTATTTAATCACCACCACCATTTTTTGCTATACAGCACTTGTGCTGCTTTAACTGGCAATTGCGTGGTCATGCAACAATATACCCAAATGAAATTTTTATATAATTGTTTTCACACAAATGGAGCTTTCTTTTGGTGGTATTTTATCACCACTGGGTTTTTTATTTTTTGAAAAAGACCAAACGTTTTGAAAAAAAATAAATATTTTTTGGTTTAAAACCTATCCAATAAAATCAAATTACTTTATAAATTTAGGCCAAAATGTATTCTGCTACATGTCTTTGGTAAAAAAATAAAAAATCCCAAAGTGGCAGCCAGCACTTCATTTAGGATCTGTGTTCAGTATTCCCAAACTGCATCTAAAGGCATCAACAAATCTGCTTGAAGCTGGCTGAGAGCTTAGCAAATTCTGTGTGAAATGTTGCTGTACAAACTACAGTAATACAAGCCTGTGTACAAAGCTTTGTGGGTCAACCTAACAGCCAGGTATCTGGCATTTTCAGGGTTGGTAATTGTGGCTCCTGTATTTTGTCTCAAGTTTTGGTTTTCTTTAAGCTGGCCACACACCCTTGGTTTGTGTAAGTAATGGCTGACCAGACAGGTAAGCTCTCCTGATATTTTGCTGAAGCCAATCAAATCTATGGCAAGTAGAATTGGTGTGTGGCCATTTGCATTTCTGGCAGATATTTGGGTAAGGATCTTCTAGCTAGCACAGATATCAGAGGGCTCATACCTGCATAACACATATTACTTATTGTTTGTATAGGTTTCTTCACTATTGATCTTCAGTTATAATTTAATTTAATTTATTATCTTTTTAAGTTAATATATATAATTCAACAGCCATTCAGCTGTTTTTTTTTTTTTGTTAATGATAACAAAATCTTTAATCCAACAGCCAAATAAAATCAATTAAGGCATTTCTTTTCAAAGTGTTCTGTTTATGTTGAACATTCCAGAAATTGGTAAAGACCGTTCAATAAAAGCAATTTGTTTATATAAATCAATACCGGTTTCCTATAGGAGCTATGTAAACATTTGTGCTGGAGCTTAATTTTTTTAATTTAAGATCTAAAATGGAAAGTTCAACGTTTTACTGTCTTTTACCACAATCCTGTACTATCTATTTATTGTTAGAGTCTTGGCCAAATGTTTGTGTTCATGTGGTGGGCAAGGAAAATGAAAATGCTGGAAAATGCCAAAGAGGAAGGCCGTGCTTTTTTTGAACTTGTCCAGTCACTAGTTCTCCTTAGGGGTGTATGGGTAGTTTAAAGCGGAGGTCCGCCAAAAAAAAAAAAAAAAAACAGCTACACATACTGCAGCTGCTGGCTTTTAATAATAGGACACTTACCTGACCTGGAGTCCAGTGATGTCGGCACCGCAGCTGATGTTTCCATCAGCTGTCGGGTGCTGCCTCCGCCATTGCGGGTAAGGGTACCCAGCAGTGTAGCCTTTCGGCTTCACACCGGGAACCCTACTGCACATGTGTGAGGCCCAGCTCCTCTCTCCTACTGGTCCGGCGACAGGGAGAGGAGGAGGAAGCCCCAGCCATGACGTCAATGGCCACGGCTAAGGCTCCTGGAAGTGGGAAAGGATATTCTGCCCCCCCCCCCCCCCCGAAAGATGCCAATTGTGGCACCGGAGGGGGGGGGGGGATCAGATGGGCAGTAGTTCCACTTTTGAGTGGAACTTCGCTTTAAAGTAAACCTTTTGAAGAAAAAATTATAAAGGGATACCACCACTGGCCTCCTTCTACAAAAATGCTAGTTTCCTGGCTGTAAGTCTAACACTGTTTTTGGTGCTTCCTGGGTCTTTTGACTTTCCTGCTTAAAAAAAAAAAAAAAAAAGTCTTTATCTGCTTTTTGTCCACAATTTGAAGTATTGAAGCCTTAGGATTAGAATGACAAGTTTAAAAATACGCACCATGAGAAGTCTTTTATTAATTCTCTGTTGCTTTGAAAACCTTTGTTGCGCTGGGTAAGCTCTTTAATAGGGATGAACTCATGCATGTTTAGATTGTATTCTGGACCCACCTGAACGATCCCACCAAGAAGCTATCACTGCACGCAGCCAATGATAAACAGCTGAGGCATTCCACGCCCCACAGCCACGTGTATACAAGGGCCATTTATACATGTTGCTGTAGGGTAAGCCTTGCCTGCTTATGATTGGCTTTGTGCAATGACAGCTTCCTTCTGGGATAACTCAGGTGGGTTCCAAACACCCCTCACTCTCTCTTGATTCCTTCCTCTCCAGTACAACTTCTAGGAGTGCCTCAGCCAGTAATGATGCTGCAATTAGAGCGATGTTCCTATTCAGAAGCTTTCCACTGTGCTCAACAAAACCGTTATACAGGGACTTCTGGCTAACCCCCTTATACATTTTTTTTTTGTTTTTGTGCTTAAAATTCTGATTGATCAGTAGTATAATATAAGCAGTTTGGGCTATTACATCATCCTATTTTAATAGCAGAAAGCTGTACAGGGTCAGGAACTCTGATTTGTGTTTGGGCACCAAAGATAATTATGAGGAATGACCAGAAATAAAGTGAATTTTATATCAGTTAATGTTTTTCCAGACACTGAAGGACTTGACACGTTTCTTCAATAGTAAATTTCTGTGTTGAATTGCTCCTTTTTGGTGATTTTTTTTTTTTTTTATTCGTCTCCTCCCATCAGATCAGTATGACCCTCATGATGACAAGGATGATGATGGAGAAGGGGAGTCAGTGGAGGAACATAAGAGTGTTATCATGCATCTGTTGTCCCAGGTCCGCCTGGGCATGGACTTGACTAAGGTGAGAGGAGGAGATGCAAAGTGTGGTCTGTAGAAAACAATCTGTGGACTGGATTTATAGTTAGAAAATTGTTTTTTTGTGTAAATCACAAATGTTAATATCCATGTGACTTCTGTGTCTTGTTTAGTTCTGCTGTAGGTACTGGGTAATTGGACAGATTTCCTGAACTATTATCGAATTGCGAGTTTAAGAGCACCCTTCAGTCAAACATGCAAATTAATAGTGAAGTGGGAGTATAGATTGCTGTTTTTTTTTTAGTGAAAGTCCCGGTTAGATGTATTATCTGTTTTAAATATATCTTAATTGTACAGCACAGGACCCAGGAATTGATTCTTAGACCATGGGTTCAGGTGATTGGACACTGACCAAAGCTTTTTGGTCAGTGTCCGACCCTGACCCCCTGTGTACCCATACAAACCCACCCACTCGAGACTCCAGTTGTTTACTAGTGTCCTTCCATGAAGATATGGTTGCCAATTGACTTATTCCCTCAGTAGTATTTTCAGGATTGGTTGCCCTCAGTTTAGAACAGTACCCAAACTCTGTAACAGCAGGATCAGCCTGTAATATTTGCTTTGGGCACAAGATCCTGTCTTCGGCACTCACCTTGCTATGTGGTGCAACAAGTGAGTAAGCTGCAACATGCTATACAGGTCCAGGGCCGTAAACAATTTCAGTTGTACCCAGACCCTGAAGATCCCTTCAGGGGTATACCCAGTGTGATGGGTGAAGCCTGGTCCCTGAACGGGAACAGCAATGTGGACAGGGTAAGACAGCGTTTCCCTGTAAGCTTTACATACTGGTTCCTGGCTACACAAATCTTGATGGCTTATTTCCTAGATGGGTAGTAGATACTATACACCAGCTTTTCTCAACCTTTCTAACATGGAGGACCCCTTGAAATAACTTTCTGGTCTCGGGGAACCCCTGCTATTTGCTGTATCTAAAGCACTGTACATTAGTGTGATGGTCACTGGGGAGAAGTCCAGATGGCTAAAAAGATGATTGGTGGTGTCATTTGGAACTTATCTGAAAGGCAGAAACTGCTCATTGCTGAAGGCACCCCTAACCAGCTTTGGAGGAAACCTAGGGTTCAGCAGAACCTTGGTTGAAAGAGCCTGCTATACATTCTATCCTTTTATTCTACAAGACACACTGCAGTGTTAAGCACACAAGCGGTTTGCACGGCACAGGTTGAAACTGTTGGCTCTATATAAATCCTGTATTATTTTAATAATAATAATGGGGTAATCTACACTTCTGTGTTTTTACCCTGATTATTATTGTCTCATTTACGCTGCCTCATAGGTAACATTACTATAATGTTTACTTATTTAGTCTAATGCCGCGTACACACGACCGGACTTTTCGCCATCAAAGGTCCGACGGAACTAATCTGTCGGACAATTCAATTGTGTGTGGGCTTCATCGGACTTTTTCTGTCTAAAAATCTGATGGACCTTAGAAATGGAACAAGTTTTAAATCTTTCCGACGGACTCGATTCCTATCAAAAAATCTGTTTGTCTGTTTGCTAGTCTGAAAGACCAAAAACGACGCAAGGGCAGCTATTGGCTACTGGCTACGAACTTCCTTATTCTAGTTCAGTCGTACGTCATTACGTTCGAAACGATCGGACTTTGGTGTGATCGTGTGTAGGCAAGTCTATTTCTTTGGAACTCCGTCAAAGTCCTTTGGAGTTCAGTCCGACGAGAAGTCCGCTCGTGTGTACGCGGCATCAGTCTAAGAACAACTCCTGTGTCCTGTACTGAACACCAAGATATGGGATTTGGAGGTACTTCAAAGTTCCTATTTTTTCATTAGCTGCTCTGACACCGAAACATGGCTATTCTTCTGTAGTAATACATTACAGTTGCTAACTTTTGTCACATGATGGCCTGTTATGTTCAGGTTCAAACAATATGTACAGGTGTGGGACACCTCTCCTGGAAATCACTGTTAAAGAGGAAATAAACCCTGGTGGGTTTTACTTCCTCTTTATTTCCCTGCAAAGGTAAAACATAAGGTAATGCATCACATAGTAGCTCAATGTGTGTCACTTACCTGAAACCGAAGCCTGCGATGTCACCGTTGTCCCCACTAGCAGGGAGCGTCCATCTTCGCCCCTCTTCCTTCCGGGGCCGCGAACCCTGGCTCTGTGACTGGCCAGAGTCGCGAGATGTCACTCCCGCCACTCCCGCCAGTCACGGCATGACCCCTAGTAGAAACGGTATGGTGTGCCCTTTCTAAAGTGTGCATGCCCCGTAGTCATCGGAGGTTGGGTCTTTCGTAAATATCTCCTAAACTGTGGAGGTTTAGGAGATATTTCAAGCATCTACAGGTAAGCCTTAATATAGGCTTACCTGTAGGTAAAAGTGGTTGTACAGGGTGTACAACCACTTTAAAGGTGGGATTTATCCGCTCTTGAAAATTTTTCCTAACGGGAACACAGACTGCAAAAAAAGTTCAAGAAGTGTTCTATCTCTTACCCATTTTATCTAAAACCTAGAAAAAGTTGTGCCCGGAGTTTATGTTAAATGTTTTACTTTTAGAATATACAGTATATCACAAAAGTGAGTACACCCCTCACATTTTTGTAAATCTTTTATTATATCTTTTCATGTAACGACACTGAAGAAATGACACTTTGTTAGAATATAAAGTAGTGAGAGTACAGCTTGTATAACAGTGTAAATTTGCTGTCCCCTCAAAATAACTCAACAAACAGCCATTATAGTCTAAACCGCTGGCAACAAAAGTGAGTACACCCCTAAGTGTGTGAAAAGAATTGTTGCTCTACTTAAAGATGGCTTAGGCTATAAGTAGATTGCCAAGACCCTGAAACTGAGCTGCAGTACGGTGGCCAAGACCATACAGCGGTTTAACAGGACAGGTTCCACTCAGAACAGGCCTCGCCATGGTCGACCAAAGAAATTGAGTGAACGTGCTCAGCGTCATATCCAGAGGTTGTCTTTGGGAAATAGACGTATGAGTGTTGCCAGCATTGCTGCAGAGGTTGAAGGCATGGGGGGTCAGCCTGTCAGTGCTCAGACCAATACACTGCATCAAATTGGTCTGCATGGTTGTCGTTCCAAAAGAAAGCCTCTTCTAAAGATGATGCACAAGAAAGCCTGGAAACAGTTTGCTGAAGACAAGCAGACTAAGGACATGGATTACTGGAACCATGTCCTGTGGTCTGATGAGACCAAGATAAACTTATTTGGTTCAGATGGTGTCAAGCGTGTGTGGTGGCAACCAGGTGAGGAGTACAAAGAAAAGTGTGTCTTCCCTACAGTCAAGCATGGTGGTGGGAGTGTCATGGTCTGGGGATGCATCAGTGCTGCCGGCACAGGGGGGCTACAGTTCATTGCGGGAACCATGAATGCTAACATGTACTGTGACATACTGAAGCAGAGCATGATCCCCTCCCTTTGGAGACTGAGCCGCAGGGCAGTATTCCAACATAACGACCCCAAATACACCCCCAAGATGACCACTGCCTTGCTAAAGAAGCTGAGGGTAAAGGTGATGGATTGGCCAAGCAAGTCTCCAGACCTAAACCCTATTGGGCATCTGTGTGGCATCCTCAAATGGAAGGTGAAGGAGCGCAAGATCTCTAACATCCACCAGCTCCGTGATGTCGTCATGGAGGAGTGGAAGAGGACTCCAGTGGCAACCTGTGAAGCTCTGGTGAACTCCATGCCCAGGAGAGTTAAGGCAGTGCTGGAAAATAATGGTGGCCACACAAAATATTGACACATTGGGCCCAATTTGGACATTTTCACTTAGGGGTGTACTCACTTTTGTTGCCAGCGGTTTAGACATTAAAGTGGTTGTAAACCCTTTACGACCACTTTATACCACAGGCAAGCCTATAAATAGGCTTGCCTGTAGCTACACTGGATATCGCCTAAACCTGCACAGTTTAGGAGATAGCCCTGTATTTGCATGTGCTGATGTCATCGGCACATGCGCACTTAAGCAAACTGAAGCAATGGCATGTACGGGCCGTTGCTTCAGTTGTACTGTGCCTTACCGGCGGCTCCCGCCAATCACAGCGCCAGAGCCACGATACCCGGAAGTAACCCCCCCTGGGCTGATGTTAGCTGCCGGAGCGGTCAACGAGGACCGATGCGGGGGCTTCGATCTCAGGTAAGTAGTCCATAATGAGCTAGTGTGCTATGCTACTAGCTCATTATGCCTTTGTCTTGCAGTTTGTTTGTTTTTAGGTATTTTTTTTAAAAGGGTTTACAACCACTTTAATGGCTGTGTGTTGAGTTATTTTGAGGGGACAGCCAATTTACACTGTTATACAACCTGTACACTCACTACTTTACTTACATTGTAGCAAAGTGTCATTCCTTCAATTTTGTCACATGAAAAAATAATAAAATATTTACAGAAATGTGTGGGTTGTACTCTCTTTTGTGAGATACTTTAATTTTATTATTTGTAGCTTATGTTTCATTGTTACAGTTTTAAATGTCATATTATGTATGTCCATTTCTGCAGGTTGTCCTTCCCACGTTTATTCTTGAAAGACGATCTCTGCTAGAGATGTATGCTGATTTTTTTGCACACCCAGAACTGTTTGTAAGGTACACTTTTTGAATTTTCTGCTGTTTTCCTTTTAATACTAGGACATTGATTTTTAATTCAGTGTGACATGATCTGTCTGTCCTTTCAGCATTGGTGACCACAAAGACCCCAAAGACAGGATGATCCAGGTGGTCCGGTGGTACCTGTCTGCATTCCATGCAGGCCGCAAAGGGTCTGTAGCTAAGAAGCCTTATAACCCCATACTGGGAGAAGTGTTCCAGTGTCATTGGGCTGCGCCAGAAAATGATGACTCTGTGAGTTCCAGAAGCACTTGTACTAAAGTGATTTGTAGGTTTAATGTTTATGAGGGAGCACTGGTGCAAATATATGGAGATGTGTTCCTTTCTGACTTAACAGGAATATTTTTTTTGGTGGGACTGTATTTTTTCACATATTTCTAAGCATGATGCTAAGTGGTTATCATTATTTTTATTTTTTTAAATAAAGATCAAGCCCATCAACAGTTTGGGCTTTCTGTTTTTTTTTTTTTTTTTTCCATCCCACTGAGATCCAGACATATTTTCTCTTTTCCTTCCTGCCCACTTCTTTCCTCTCCTTTCCCTCATTTCTCCTTACTACATACCCCCCCTTTTCCCTCCATTCCCTCATCTCCTCATCCTACACACCCCCTGCTTCTTCTTTTCCATGTCTCTGCTTCCTGAATACCCCATCCTTCTCTTTTGTGTCTGCTTCCTGCGCACCCCTTCTCCCTCCCGTTTCTCTACTCTCTCCATCCTTGACACCCTTCCCTTGTCCCTGATCTCTACATCCTTCCCACCCCTTCCCTCTCCTTTCACTTGTCTCTGCTTCATGCACACCCCTTTCCTTTCCCTCTTTTCTCCATCCTTCACACCCCTTCTCTCTCCTTTTTCTCATCTCGCCATCCTTCACACCACTTCCTTTTCCTTGTCTGTCCTTTCTGTACACCCCTTCCCTTACTTTTCCCTCACCTCTCCATTCTCCACACCCTTTGCCTCTTCGTTCTCTCATCTCTCCATCCTACAAACACTTTCCCTCTCGTATCCTATGGCTCTAAATTCCTGCACACCACTTTTCTCTTTGGTCCTTCATCTCTAAAGCCTTACCAATCCTTCCCTCTCCTTTCCCTCATCTCTACATCCTTCAGTGTCCTTCACTGTCATTTTCTTTCCTACCTTTCCAGTTTTCCTGTAAGTATAGGACATAGTTTGTAACCTTCCTTTCCTGACACTTTTGTCAGTGGGTCCACTCATAACTCAACCTCCACTGTTTATTTTCAGTGCATTGGAAGGATGATGAGTGTCAGGGTGAGAGTAAGTGACAGAGGTTCTCATTGTTTTCCACTATCCAAGAAAAAGAAAAAAAACTTTACTGCCTGTGATGCCCCGTTGGGAGGATTCCCATTTAATCTTTTTCCCAGTGTCGCCCTGTTTTTAGAACAAGAGGTCAGGGTAAATCTTCCCAGTGAACCCTATTCATAACCAACATTGGAAAAGCTTATTTAGCTGGAGCTGGGGAGATTTGTGTTAGGCCCCTTTCACACGAGGCGGGCTCGGTTTCTACGGAGCCCGCCTCGGTCCGCCGGCTCAGCGGGAGATCTGTCCGTTGATCTCCGCTGAGCCGGCGGATGACAGGTCCCTCTCTGCTCACTGAGCGGGGAGGGGCTTGTCAGGCGCCGCTGCCGCCTATGGAGGGATCGGACGAAAACGGACAGTGTGTCCGTTTTCGTCAGATCTCACCCGATCCGATCCGCCAGCGACGGATCTGGATGTAGAGCCCATACGTCTGCTTTTAGCGGATCGGACGGGGTCGGATGTCAGCGGACATGTCTCTGCTGACATCCGACGGTCCATAGGCTAACATGGATCGCCCGTTCAGGTCCGCCGTCAAAACTGACAGGCGGATCTGAACGGTCCGATCGTGTGAAAGGGGCCTAAGTGTTCTAGTTTTCCTGGTCATTGAATATTGTCCTGGTTTGTGTCTGTTTGTGGTGTTTCTGCTGTTATTGTTAATAGGATTGTGAATTGTTTTGTCTTGTAGGAGCCAGTTTCTGAAGGGCCAGTTCCATGGGCTTCCAAAAACAATGTCACATTTGTGTCCGAGCAGGTCTCGCACCATCCACCAAGTAGGTTGCTACTTCTTTTTCCTTACATTCAGGTTATCTGGAAGAAATTCTTCATTTATATTTGCATGTCCAGCGTTGGCTTGCTTTCTTTCTGCCACTGCTGTTTTCTTAAGGAGCAGAGTTGGAGACCTAGTTAAAGATCATAGACCTACCTGTGTTAATAGTCCTCTGTCACTGTGGTCACAAGTTCTATATAAGGGAAATGGGGTGATCAATTTTTTTTTAACAAAATATATAAATACCATTTTATTCTGGACTGTTCCATAAACATGGTGTTGAAGTTTCTACAGATGAAGGGAAATGGAACAAAGGTGAAGTGTAATCCTCTTACATTTTGCCTTTACTGGTTCCTCCCTGTTAATGGAGTTAATAATTCCATTTTCATGATATACCTTATTTTAGACCCACTGATGTAATCTCCATGCAATGCAGACAGAGCGTGACTCATGGAAGGGACCAGCAGGGTGTTGTACATAGTTTCCTGAAACCTCACTGCCTTAGTACTCCTATCAAGAGTGCTCAGTCCTGATACAAGCAGTGGGTTGCTTGGTTCTTATGAGGAGTTGCACAAATATCAAAATACATTGATGGGACATGTCAATCTGGAGAAGTGGGAGTTCTTGGGCAAACTGCGTTTGAATGCAGACCACCATAGATAATGCCTACATGTGTTGCTGAGCCTCCATTTTTGCAAGAACTGAAATTCAACTAATGAAAGACATGGTCCAGGGACAGTAATGCTTGGGGGAAAGAGCTTGATGATACTGGACATCCTCCAGCCAAGAAGGAAGGGGGGTTCTGTCTGACTTGCATCATCTTCTAATGTACAGGGTGAGAAGCACAGGAATTTGTTTAGGGCGAACATATTCATCATTTAAATATTTAAATTTACACTGCACCCCCTAAACCTCCCTAACACATCCATTGTGGCTTGGCCAGGTCCTACTAGTGTCCTTTTGAGACTCATGGACAGCAGGACGTTTATGAGCTCCACAGATTGTAGTGGGGGAAAAGCAAATTGATCTGTAACAGTTCAGTTTTCAAATGACTCCCTTTACTGTATAGCCTTTTTATTTTCTGTCCAGTAGCCTGTAAACTTTATAACTTTCTTGTGCCAAAGTAGTGCATGCTTAGAGAACTCCAGCCAATAACAGTGACAACTCTTCAATGGAGGTCTATTGTGACATAGTAGTAAGGTAATGGTAATATGTTTCCAGTAGGGGTGCGTATCTTCACTGTTCTTCACTGTTCTCACGATTCAATTACGATTATCTGGTCAACGATTCGATTATATTCCACGATGCATCACGATTACTGACGCGCTCCCACTTCCGCTTGGGCCACCTAGGCGGCCCTTCCTCCCTGCAATCTTCTGGGACCCATCACAAGTCCCAGAAGATTGCCTGGCTATGCAGGACAGCGCAGTGAGACATGCGCACCCAGCTGTGAAGCTGCAAACTGTCACAGCCAGATGCCAACAGTAGTATTGCCAGCGCCATGGACAGGCGGGGGAGAGAATGGAGGGTTCGGGTGGCCACGTCGCTGGATTGTGGGACAGGTGAGTGTCTTTATTAAAAGTCAGAAGATACACTTTTTTGGAGCTGTTGACTTTTAATAAACAAAAAATGTACTGGAACTCAGCTTTGAATTAAAAATAACCTCACTCCCTTAAGGTGGAGTTCCACCCAAAAGTGGAACTTCCATTTTAAGCACTCTGTAGCTGTAAGCTGTCACGACCGGATGCCACTGCCCACAGTAGATATGACGGCGCCGAAGAGAGGAGGGGGAGAGGATCGGGGCCGTCATATCTACTGCGGCCGCATCGATGGACTGTGGGACAGGTGAGTGTCGGTTTAATAAAAGTCAGCAGCTAAACTTTTTGTAGCTGCTGACTTTTAATAAACTAAAAAAAACAGGTGGAACTCCGCTTTGGAAGGTGCACTACAGGGTACAGGAATTCACACACACTGCTGCTTGGAGGTCAGGAGGGATTAGAATCCACAACTGACAAACAGCCCTTTGTAGTTCCCTGTACTATCTCTGTGCTGACATTTCTCTGGGCTCCCCCGTTTGCACCTTCCAGCACACCAGGAGTTAACACAGTGGAATGTGCAAACGGAAAAGCCGGGGAAATGTGAGCACAGAGCACATGTAGGAGCCAGTGTAAGTAGAGTACAAACACATTTGTACTCTACATACTGCTGTTAAAATACCTGTGTGGTAATAAATGCAGAGTTATATCCATTAAGTGCCAAGCTGTATGTGCTTTTTAAAATATATGCAGCTTCATACCTCATTTCTTAGTGTGTGTATAACTGTATATGTCGCTCATGTGACTGCCTGGTCCGGAACGCGCCTCTCGTGTATCGTCTCTCCTGACGTCAGTGGGATTTCTCAACCCCACCCACCGACTGTAGCTATCAGATCAGAAGAGAGGCGGGCGTGGCTGACGTCAGGAGAGGCGTGAGAGGAGAGAGGCGGGCCAGACCAGGCAGTCACATGAGTGGCTTATACAGTTATACACAGACTAAGAAATGAGGTATGAAGCTACATATATTTTAAAAAGCACATACAACGGTGGCCACTTAATGGATTATAACTGCATTTATTACAAAACATAGATTTTTCGGGTCGCATGCATCGATGCCGTATCCGGGACACCCGAATCGCGCTGCAGCGATTAAATTCGGCACCCCTAGTTTCCAGTGTGAACGATTTGCAGCAGTTTTTGTACAGTGTTTTGGCTTTTGGGTATTATAAGAATTATGTAAGCTCTGCTGTATAAATCTTTTTATTTTATAGTTTCAGCCTTCTATGCCGAATGTTACAATAAGAGGATACAGTTCAATGCTCACATCTGGACAAAGTCCAAGTTCTTGGGGATGTCTATAGGGGTCCACAATATTGGGCAAGGTAAGGTCATACAATACCCTACAGAAGCCGATCATTTCTCAGCTGTAACTGTCAGACTAATGACAGAATTCTGTGTACCTAAAAAAAAATAAAAATAAAAAAAAAAAATTAAAAAAAATAGTACTTTAGTGGAAAGACCCAGCAGTAGTAATCTGTGGGATGCCAAAAAAAAAATACTTGTGATTGAGGCTTATTTTATGTAAAATGGTAAATAGCCAGCTTTAAAGGTTTTTTTTTTTTTTTCTCTTTAGTTTAGTAGTGTCTTATATGGGTGATGGATACCAAAGCTGGGCAAACACATAACTATAGCCGTGGTCAAAGGTTTTGAGAATGACACAAATATTAACTTTTACCAAGTCTGCTGTTTCAGTGTTTTTGGATCTTTGTCAGGCTTTACTGTGATAAGTGTCAAAGGCTTTTATTGACAATTACATTAAGTTTAAGCAAACAGTCAATATTTGCAGTGTTGACCCTTTTTCATGACTTCTGCAATTTGCCCTGGTATGCTGTCAATCAACTTCCGGGCCACCTCCTGACTGATGGCAGCCTATTCTTGCATAATCTTGGAGTTTGTCCGAATTTGTGTTTTTTTTTTTTGTTTGTTTTTTTATTCACCTGCCTCCTGAGGATTGACTACAAGTTCTCAATGGGATTAAGGTCTGGCTGGGGAGTTTCCTGGCCATGGACCCAAAATGTCTGTGTTTTTGTTCACCAAGCCACTTAGTTATCACTTTTGCCTTATGGTAAGGTGCTCTATCATGCTGGAAAAGGCATTGTTTCTCACCAAACTGTTCTTGGATGATTGGGAGAAGTTGCTCTTTTGACACCAGTCCATCCCCCAAAAGTCTTCTGTGCATGCAGATGCCTTACTTACCTGCCTGCTGCCATTCCTAAGCAAGCTCTGCACTGGTGGTGCCCCGACCCCACAGCTGAATCAACTGTAGGAGACAGTGCTGGCACTTGCTGGACTTTCTTGGGTGTCCTGAAGCCTTCTTCACAAATGCAGTGGAAATATTTTTATGGGATTAAGTTCATTTTCATGGCAAAGAGGGACTTTGCAATTAAGTGCAATTCATCTTATCACTCTTTATAACGTTCTGGAGTATATGCAAATTGCCAGCATGCAAACTGGGGCAGCAGACTTTGTGAAAGTTAATATTTGTGTCATTCTCAATCATTCAGGCACAATGTGACATCTACAGTGTCCCTCCGCTCTTTGCATAGCTTTCAATTGTGCCTGTGAAATGGTATCTCCCATCGAAAAAACCTCCTACGATGTGCGCATGCGCTATGGTGACGTCGCTCCAGCTGATCGGCAAATCAGCTGGAGTGCCCTTCCCTTCTGCGCATGTGTGGGCACTTTTCAACGGAGGCCAAAAATCGATAGAACATCGGCTTTAGCCAATAGCATTGATTGTATTCTAACTGCAGGAAAGTCTCCCTGCCATCAGAGCACAATAACATAATGGGAGTTATTCCCCCATCCACAAGGAGTGTGTAGATGGGGGAATCAGATCTATTTATTTTTTCATTCAACCTGCTGGCTGAACGAAAAAAAAAATTAATGTATGAGCTGCCTTAGTGCCGGTTCACACTAGACGCGGCACGACTTGCAGGTCGCCTCACCGAGGCAACCTGCACACGACTGCGGGGCGACTTGCAAGACGACTTCTGTATAGAAGTCTATGCAAGTCGCCCCCAAAGTAGTACAGGAACCTTTCTTCTAAGTCGGAGCGACTTGCGTCGCTCCGATTAGAACGGTTCCATTGTACAGAACGGGAGGCGACTTGTCAGGCGGCTAGGTCGCCTGACAAGTCGCCCCCGTGTGAACCGAGCCTTAGTGTTGTAAACCAATTGTTTTTTTGTTTTTTTTAACTAAAACCAACAATTGTGCCCTTACAATACAAGGACCCTCAGAGAAGCTGGTGTGTTTGCAGCCAAAAAAGCAAAATCTGGATTTAGGAGCTTCGTGACACTCCTGTGTGGAAGACTTCAGTAAACGGTCCCAGCAAGCTCCCAACCCTGAATTTCTTAGCAGACACACCAGTCTATCATAAAAGTTGGTTTATGGCAATAGGATGGTAGTTTTTTTTTTTTTTTTTTCTTTTTAGCTAGAATTATTATTAACCTGTACTTTTTGATGGCACAAGACTATGCCTATACTACATACAATTACTAAGGGACTTAATGTCAGATATCTTTGTCTAAATGGGCAGTCACATTTAATTATTTATGTTCTCTTCCTTCTGAACTTTTAGTGTTGTTGTTGTTGTTGTGTTTTTTTTTTCAATTGTGGAACAGTTATGGTGGTGTTATCGAGTGGCTTTCAGTGCAAGCATTTTTTTTTCCTTTTGCATTTAGTTAAGCAAAGCAGCCTAGTCTATCCTCTAACCTGGCTGAACCAATCCTCTAAGAATCTGAATCATACAAAATATTGTATATACTTCTAGTATATAATTTTTTTTTCTTTTATTTGTCCTCAATTCAGAGAGCCAATCATAACACATTTCTTTCTGTTTGTCATTACAGGTTGTGTGTCCTGCTTAGACTATGATGAACACTACATTATAACCTTCCCCAATGGATATGGGAGGTGAGCTAAACAAAATTGGAATACCACATCTGCAAATGGCTTTGGGGAATTCTATTTTTTCCCACAACTGTTAATTAATATTTAAATAGGTTATCCACTGATCACTTTGTCATTACCTATACTAAGTATGCTTTAAAGCCAAGTTATGTTAATGTGTTCAGGTCTGTATGGCCATTCTACATATATCTAATTGCTGGCTGTCGAAACTAGAAAATACTTTGACTTTCAATAAGCTTCATCAGTAGACATTGACCTTTCTATCTTTAGATGCCCCCAGAGTATACATCCCAGCATCCACTGCACACTAACAAGGCCACACATGTATACTGACAATGTATGCCCTTCAGTTATTAGGACAACATCAGCCTTGTCTTTCATTAGCTATTTGAATCAGAGTAACAGAGAAATTAAAGTATTCGTAACTTGTGATTCTTTGTTTTTCTGGCCCACTATATTTAAAGATGATAAACTACTATTGCAAATTTAGTGTGAATGATTGGCTTCTAATACTGACCCCCCTCTTCTTTCTAATTACATGTGATTATTATTTTTTTACTATACTATATATATACTGCATACCTATTCGTATTTACCTGGAGTTCAGTTCCAAGTCTATATCTATCCAAAAGGCCTTCACTCTACGTAGTTGTTGGTTTTATTTGAAAGTCTTTTTACAATCAGATCAAAATATATATCATATATGTTATTTTGGTTCCATATAAGCGTATGGGGATTTCCTGGCTTCCAAGCATGCTGTAGGGCAGTGTGTTGGGCAGCAGGAGAGTTATATGGAGTAAACGTGTAAATTACTAACGCTTCTTACTTTCTACAATCTTTCCTCATAGAGTAAATTTTTAAACCTACTACAATCTAAACTCTTCCCGCCGGCCTATAGCAGAATGACGGCCAGGCGGTGGTAGAGTTATCCTGACTGGACGTCATATGACATCTTTCAGGATAACAGCCGACGCGCGTCCGTGGGGGAGCGCAACATGGTGATCGGTGGTGCGGAGTGTCAGTCTGACACACCGCAACACCGATCTCGGTAAAGAGCCACTGACGGTGGCTCTTTACCATGTGATCACAGTGTAAACAGGAAAGGTCGTGTATCGGCTTTTCCTCACTCGCGTCTGACAGACTCGCGTCTGATCGGCGGCTCTCCCGAAAGGGGTGGGGTCTGCGGTGATTATCAGCCCCCCCCCTCCGGATGCCCACCGGACAACCAGGGATGCCCACAATGGATGAACACTGGGTATGCCACCCTGGACCTCCAAGGATGACAGTGCCCAGACAGATGCCTATTAGTGCCACCTCATCAGTGCAACCTCATCAACGCCCATCAGTGGAGAAACCGTATTTTTTTAAACATTTTATAACAGAAACAAAAACATTTTGTTTTTTTCAAAATTTCCGGTCTTTTTTTTTTTTTTTTTTTTCCCCCAAAACACAGGGGAATCAAATAATTTTTACATGACAATTGTGCGGTCATACTACACTGTACCCAAACAAATTTTTTTTTTTATCATTTTGCTTCTACAAAATGGGTAGAAAGCTCTATGGGAACAAAATGATAAAAACTTTGAATACAGTGTAGTATGACCGTGCAATTGTCATTTAAAAAGTGACAGCGCTGAAAGCTGAAAATTGGCCTGGGCAGGAAGGGTGGAAAGTGCCCGGTATTGAAGTGGTTAAAGAGTTCTTAAGCATATATGCTGTATAATAAAGATTATTTAAAGCCCAAGATTTTTTTTTTTTTAATTGCATGGTGGCTAAGTGGTTAGCACTTCCACATGGCAGCACTAGGGTTGCCCATTCAAATCCCACCCACAGCACTACCTGCAGTTTGCATGTTCTCCTTGTGCCTGTGCGGGTTTCCTCTGGGTACTCCAGTTTCCTCCCACACTCCAAAGACATGCTGGCAGGTCAATAGGATCCTGTCTAAATTGGCCCTAGTATATGTATGAATGAATGTGAATTAGGGACCTTAGATTGTAAGCTCCTTGGGGGCAGGGACTGATGTGAATGTACAATATATTTGTAAATCGCTGCGTAAATTAACGACGCTATAGAAGTACCCTAAATACATACACATGGAAGGGTTAAACCCCTCAGGTTTTATTGCTCTTGGTGTCCCTGCTGGCTAGATTCACAATCTCCTTGTATTTATGACCATTGTCATAGGGACTAAAAGTAAACTGGAAAGGATGGTAAGAAAAAAAAAAAACCCTTTTCTGCTGTATTCTGTGGCTTTAGTCCTTTTTCTTTAATATAAGTTGTGGTAAATGACAAACCCAATGTAAATTTTCAATGACAACTTGGAGAACTGCACAAATTTTAAAGTATTGACTACACTGAAGCTTGAAATATTGCCTTTCTGAGCCTGGCCAGGTTCAGGAATTTGGCACACATTATTTTAGTTAAAGATCTGACAAAACATTGTGATTGAAAGATTGTTTCTGATGGCACGGACTCTTTGTGCTGGTCTGGCACCCACTATGGCTGTAGTTACATCTTGCAACAAGTTTTATCACCTATAAATAACCAACTTTGCTTATATTGGTCATATGTATTGTTGTGTATGTTTTATGAACTGCTTGAATAAATCTGTGTCCTCAGGTCCATCCTGACTGTGCCTTGGGTGGAGCTCGGTGGAGAGTGCAACATCAACTGTTCCAAAACTGGCTACAGCGCCATTATCACCTTCCACACCAAACCTTTCTATGGTGGGAAGAAGCATAGAGTCACAGCGGAAATCTAGTGAGTTTTTAAAGGCTTCTTTGGACAAATGCCATCTGTTTTATAGGCTATAAAGAAAATGTTTCTTTTGGGGGTTTTTTTACTGTTTTCAGTGACTCCTTTTTTGTTTTCCCCCTAGTCCTCCTAATGACAAGAAATCTATATGTTCAGTGGAAGGAGAGTGGAATGGTGTTATGTATACAAAAAACGCCAATGGGGTAAGATGTTCTTCATAATGGCGTTCTGTCATATTTAGTCATTTTGGTTTCTTGATGAACCTATAGAGGTTGTCCCTAATGCATATGTTTTCTAAAGAGACACCTGTAATTTAACTCCTTCCCTCTGGCCGTATGCAAAATTCCAGCCTCCTGACGGGTGGGCCTTAATGCCAAGAGGCCACATATATATACGCACCTAAAGATAAACTGAGTTGTGCTGAGAGCGCACACCCTGCACAGTTACCAGCTGCTAACAAAAAGCTTACAATCTCTATTTGCAATCGGGAGCTTTCAGATCATGTAACCGCTGTGATAGCCAATCAACCAACATGATCAGAAACCCCACTTCCCAGCATCTGAAACCCTTAAAAGTGTCGGGCAGCTCCGGCGCGAAGGGGTTAAATGCTATGAAGGTATTTTAGGGAGAATATGACAGACAGGGCTGGCATCCGTATTGGAGGGACATAAGGCCGTGGTCCGGGGGGGAGCTTATTGCCCAGGGATCCAAGCTAAAAAAGGAGCGCACTGGGGAACTGCAGTCCCTATTTATTAAATTACGAGCCGCTGAGCTTAAACATAAGCGCCACATGACACCAACCCTACATGCAAAGCTTTTGTCTCTTTTGGAGGAACTCCCTCTCCTACTGGAGATGCACACACGGGATAGATTGCTATGTTTCCCATAAATTCTATGAGTTTGGAAACGAATGCGGGAGGCTCCTAGCTAGAGCCCTTAAATGACAGCACACATCCGGTCATGTCCATAAACTACAAACCGCCTTAGGATCTCAAACAGTACTGTCCTCAAAAATCACAGGGTCTACAATGCCCAACTCTACCAGCTCCCTGCCACACTTGCCGGTCACACACCCCTGCAGAAAACAGAATGCATTTCACAGTATTTAGGAGGCACTGGCCCCCCAACTAATGACACAAATCAGTGAACAGCTTGCCAAGTCTATCTCTGTAACGGAGATTGAATCGGTAATTAAGGATCTGCCACAGGGCAAGAGTCCTAGACCTGATTGGTTCACCAATGCATATTATCGCAAATTCTCTCTCCACTTCTCTCTAATCATATGTGCGCATATTTTAATGCCCTTGCATCAGGAACTTCCCTCCTGAAAGAAGCACTGTTAGCCCATATTATGGTCCTCTCGAAGGAAGGGAAAGACCCCTCTACCCCAAGCAGCTATAGACCGATCTTGTTACTGAACACTGACATTAAGATCCTGGCGAAGATCCTGGCGAATCGGCTAAAGCCCATTCTACCGATGGTGATTCACTCAGACCAAGCGGGCTTCATAGCAGGGAGGGAGGCTAGAGACAACTCCAACCGAGCCAATTCACTGGGCAAACTTACAGCAATCCAGTTCACCCTGAGGGACAAAAAGTATGCTGGACAGCCGCACTCCAAAAAATTCACCTTTTACTTCATAAAAAAGACAAAGGTCCAAAACATCCATGTACACATGTACCAACACATATAACTGATGCATTTCACACCAAAAGGTGCTTAGTCATAGCTAGAGAGTTACACATACATACTTATATATAGTATATCCAGTTCACCCTGTCTTCTACCATCTACTGATGTCAAGAAGGCTTTTGACGGTTGGACTGGACGCATCTTCAGGCAGTATTATCTAGACTGGGCCTTGGCCAAAACATGCTCCGGTGGATAGGCTCCTTATAAAGTTCCCCAGAGGCCCAGTTTAAGGTTAATGGAAATCTCTCCAACACCTTCCCTATACGGGATGAGACAGGGGTGCCCCCCTGTCCCCACAGAAATATTTGCCCTTACCCTAGAACTGCTGCTCAACATGATACAATTAAATCCTAACATTACAGGGTTTAAGGTAGGGACGACGGAACACAGGTTATTGGCATACGCCAACAACGTACTATTTTATGTTACAAACCCATTGATTTCCCTTCCCAATATCATGGCGGAATTACGGAGATTCCACCCCCTCTCCAATTTTAAAATCAACTATAGCAGATATATCAGAGATTCTCCCCCTTGCTATTCCCCCTGTGATGTGCTCCCAACTCCAAGCTTCCTTTTCTTTCATATGGTGTAGTTCTTCCTTAAAATATTTGGGCATTTATCTCCCAGCTATATTCACCCAGTTATAAACCTATAACTTTGCTCTCCACAATTAAAGCTGACTTACTGCGCTGGGATCAGAACACTTTCTCATGGATTGGCCTATCCTGCAGATAAATGTACTGCCAAGAGTCCTCTTCTATCTTCAGATGGTACCTATATCACTACCCAGGTCTTTTTTTCTCAGCTTTCAGCAGTCTGTTCTTGAAATTTATATGGCAGGGTCGAAGACCCCACTTTGCCCTCCGCACTCTGCAACATCCCAAGAGTCTAGGGGGGCTGGAGGTTCCTTCTATACGGAGGTACTGAGGCGATTGCTCTGCAACGGGTACTAGACTAGCAACATCACACTACCACTAAATCCTACGTTCCCCTTGAGAAATTTTTAGCTGGCCGTCACTTGTCCCATGCTCCATGGCTTCCCCGGGATTGCTGAGGCCTTTCAGACTTTGTGTCCCCTGTCTCTGTCCACTTGTTGAGGTTGTGGGACACATTAAATGCACAAGGACTGCTGTTACTGCCCGTGTCCCCACTTGCACCCCTGAGGGGCTTCCCATGGTTCAGTCAGGGGGAACACCTGTCCTACTTCCACATGTGGGCAAGGGATGGAGAGACACGGTGTGGAAGGTTTATATATATAAGCAAGGCCTAGTCTCGTTGGACTGGCACCGTTCTCAATTCGGCCGTTTACCGATGGACGAGTGGCGCTACAGACAATTGCATCACTTTGTCAAAAGTTTGCCTCATACCATCAGGACAGATATGACAAGTTCTATAGTAAATGGGCCACCTGGATACATTATGCTTCTAATACGGTACAGGCACCATAATTTGCTGCCCCCAGGTTTATAGGTTAACATAACGCCTATGGGGTGAGACCTATGTGCTATAGACCCCCAGACTCTTCATGACAATACCATTATTTAACTGCAGATATAGTGCTGATTGTTTGTTGTGTTTATTTTTATGTTCCCTCCCCCACTATCTATACCCCTCCTTTCCTTCTCATTCTGGATCATAATGGGCGCAGTATTCACAGTGCTGTTTATGATACGTGAATACGCAATCCTGGCTTGGTAAACTGGTGTGAAAACACACCTCCCACTGTTGTCTGGGTAAAAAATAATGAAGTCATATGATGTTGGCAACTGTATGTATCAAAGAACCTCCTGACCCTAGTGACCTATTCTCCCCCTTTTTCTCATATGCCCCCTCTTTCACTTATTGTCTCCCTTTTGTTTCTCTCAATGTACGTTGTACTGAAAATGTAAAATGAAGATTATATTTAAAAAAAAAATGCTATGAAGGAGGAGGGATGGGGTATACAGTTTATTTAAAGCGCACACCCCCCAGTCTTTTTATAAAATATTTTTTCATAAACCTACTTTTTTTTTTTTAAATCATGGGTCTTCAGTCCAGTCATTTAGGACCAAGGGTCCTGAATGCTACAGATATGGAGCCTGTTCTTGCAGCATATTCTGCTTTGTGCCCAAGATGGCTTTATGATGCACCCCAAAAGAGGTGCTTACTGGAAGTTTGAGCTGGAAGTGGGTTGGAGAACCCAGTGATGGATCTTGGAAGCCTGTAAGGAAGAGGAGCGGAGGAAGGCTAAGTATTGCAGCTAAAGCTTTTATATTTCAACTTCAGCAAGGCATTGCAAGGTTCACACATTTCCTTTAGCTGGAATGGGGTCTAACCCTTTTGACTGTCAAGGATGTCCTTGTCATACCTCATGGCATTTAGAGGGTTAAGAGTATGGGCTCCCGTTAAAAAAAAAAAAAAAAAAGTGCTGTAATACTTGTCTGCACCTTGTTTTCTCTTCGTCCCCTGCAAAGTCCCACAAATATTTTTTGAGCATGCCAGTGAAGTCCATCTAATGCAGCAACCTGTGATGGGGTGACAATGATGCTGCACTGCTCCTGAACTCAACATAAGTATTAACTTTTACAAGAATTAAAAAAAACCCTAAAAGTAATTTTATTGCAGTTTGTGTCCATGTTAAAATGTTCTTCTCTTTATTCAAAGAAAACGATGAGTAAATGTTCATAAATGAACACAGACGGCAGTCATTCCAAAACAAATTTAAGCAGTTTCCTGTCACCGCGGCCCCTCATGGACCCTTACCTGTAGTAGTTATGTGTTTCATTATTAAATTATTCTCATCCTGGCTTTTGCTTTCTTTCACAGGAGAATGTAGTTTTTATAGATACCAAGAATATGCCTATAGTAAAGAAGAAGGTCCGCAAGCTGGAAGACCAATTAGAATATGAATCTAGAAGGTAATTATATGCTGCACTATTGCCTACTGGGGTGTTTAGTGGCACTATTTTTGGAGATTTTTAAGAGCAATTTGTCTGCACTACACAAAAAAAAATCTTGCTTGCTACTTTTTACTTTGAGGTAGAGATGCCATAAAATGTCACAATATCCACCTCAGCCAATCAGAGGAATCCTTGTATTTTTTTTAAAAGTACACAGCTTCTGTGAATGGCTGAAAGAGGGCTCAACCCAACTCAGTCTTGTTCCAGCAACAAACTGGAAGTTCCTGCATTTCTCCAGTTTATACAGTGTGACTGCAGCAGAACGTATTGCGAAATGGAAATGGTTATTTGGGCCAGTTTGCGACCCCCCAAAAAATGTTATCTGATAGCATAGGTGGAGATAGGCTTTACAGTAGACCTGACCTTGGAAAAGTGTCCTATATGGCAGTGGTCATCAACCCTATCCTCAGTGCCCACTAAGGCCCCTTTCACACTGGGGCGGCATTGGCGGTAAAGCGCCGCTACTTTTAGCAGCGGTATTCGTCCGCTAGCGGCTGAGAAAGGGTTAATACCACCCGCAGCAGCGATTTGCCGGCGGTATAGCCACCGCTCCAAAGATGCTGCTAGCAGGATTTTTTTTTAGCGTCCTGCCAGCGCACCGCTGCAGTGTGAAAGCCCTCTGGGCTTTACATTGCAGAGACAGCAGCGGCTGTTTCAGGGCGCTTTGCAGGCGCTATTTTTAGCACTCTAGCGCCTGCAAAGCGCCCCAGTCTGAAAGGGGTCTAACAGGCCAGGTTTGCAAGATAACTGAAATACATGACACATGATATAATTTGCTGCTCAGTGATTGCAGTATTCTAGTCTGCATCTCCCCAAGGTAATACATAAAACCTGGCCTGTTAGTGGGCCCCGAGGACAGGGTTGATGACCACTGCAATAGGGAACATTCAGGAATCATAATTATGCCTAATACTGAACCCCGGGAAAACCGAAAGTTGTCCCTTGTAATAGGGCTGGGCTCATTTATGTCTGGGGATCCCAGGTACAGCGGTCTTACTTGACTAGTCCGCTGCTACACTGTGCACTCTGGCAGTCTAAGGTAATCTTACACCATCAAGACTGAGGATCAGGTAAGTAAAACTGCTTTTACCATTCCCAAGACAGAAGCGAGCAGTTAACCCTTGCAGTATGGGCACAGCCCTACTGCATGGAAAGGCTTTTACAGTATACATACATGCCTATTTTCCAGCTTCTCTGGTCTGATCACCTGTCAGCCAGCACTGGCTGCAGGGGAGAGAAGAAAGCGCTCGAATGCCTGTGAGCAGTGATATCACCCATAGGCTTGCTATGATGCTCCCTCCTCTCCCCTGCAGCTGCTGCTGGCTGACATGGGGGGAGCTGAATCACATGACTGGACTGAAGCAGCCTAAAAATAGGCAAGTATAAATAATTTTTACAGAGGGTTAGTCTGCATAAAAATGAGCGCTAAAAATGAAATGCAAATTTTAAAAGAAAACTAAAGCAGCCACCACATCTAATGTTTAGTTGCAATGTATTACATTTTTAGTTTTGTGTTCAATACCCCCTTTAACAGTATTTGACTGCAGTGTGTGACTTGCTGTAAAGTTTATATTCAGTGCTGAACAATTACTTTTATTTAATCTGATTAAAATAGAATGGAAATGATGTTTATCCTTGTAATTCTCACACCTACACTTTTATAAGGTTATGGAAAGACGTCACATACAACTTGAAGATCCATGATATTGATTGTGCCACTGAGGCAAAGCACCGTCTGGAAGAACGGCAACGAGCAGAAGCGAGAGAACGCAAGGAAAAGGAAGAACAGTGGGAAACCAGGGTGCGCTCCAGTTCTTGTTTTCTTCACTCATAGCAACTAGTCAGATTCCAACCAATCAGTGTAGTTATAATAGGCAATAGTGAGGCTTGATAATCCCCAGAAGTCAGGTAGCCTAAATGATCCGACAGCGATCTCCTGCACTGAGCTGTTGTGTTCTGACAGGGAGACACCCTAACGACTGATGTTCTGTCAAAATAGCCAATTCATCTCCAATCACGTCACTTCCGGTTACTGCAAAGCATCAGTAATGGGAGATTTAGATGAATTGCTGTTTTTTGCACATCACCAGCAAACGTGTACATTCTGGTACACAAAGAATTTTCTGTTTTGACAGAACAGCAGCTAAGGAGGAAAAAGTTGTCTCCAACCCGGAGGCGGCCATGTTGTTGGCTAGTATCGGGCGGACTAACAATGTCCGCTCCATAATATCATCTACCGGCATAGTATCGTGTAGTCTGCAGCTGCTGGAACATGTTACACCCGAAATAGGGATGGAACATGTAACATATTCCAAAAGGTGAATCTATCCTTTAAAGCTGTAGTGATTTTTTTTTTTTTTTTTTTTTTAGCCCTTGGCTTTAATGATGTATGTCCGATGCTGTGCAAGCATTTGTATCTTGGAGAATCCTCACTGCAAAGATGCCCTATCCTCTTTTTGTCTCTGAACTACACACACTGCAATGGCTACATACAGAACAGCACAGATAGTACGACAGAAACATGACCCCCTCTTCCTCCATTGGGAAAAATTATTTTGTTGATTGTACTGTTTACAACACAATCTGTGAATGAGTGAGAATCCTGGGACTAATCGTGATCCCCTTTTGAGAGTGTTACAAGCTGCTGATCGGAGTGGACACTGCTTTTTGTGAAAAGAGCACATTCCAAAAATGAAGCTGCAGGGAAACTGCATAGTGCATTACAGTTCCTACTACAGGAAATTGTGTTGCGGTTTCCAGTGCATGGGGGTGCCATGGTGGTGAGTTTTTCGTGTGGGAAGACATGCGAGTACATGCCTTTCCGCACATGCTCAGATGTGAACCTAGCCTTAGTGAAAACAGGAACAACTTGCTTCAGTGTTTGCATCCTAGTCTTCACCGCTGTGTGTCTGCACAGCAAGCCCTCATAGACTTATATAGTTCCAACTGTCAAGTGTCTTCTGTCTAAGTTGGCAGCTACAGTTGTAGGGTGGGTTTTAGTGTTTTGGGGTTTACCCAATATAAATTTTTGGGAACATGTTCCCACTCCTGCAGCCGCTCCCCCATCTGCTGCCTCTAGTGACAGAAAGCGGGGGATCTTCTCCCTGAACTCACTGTTACTATTTTTTTTTTTTTCCATTTAACGTGGTGTTTTTATTGAAAGATCAAGAGAAATAGTTGTACATACAGGTTATAGTCATCCATAATACAGAAGAGTGTTATGCGGGTCACATTTGAGAATAGTCTCTTCATTTAACATACAGGCAAGTAAAAGAAAATAAACATGTGAAAGATTTACCAAACATGTATCAGTTATTGGTATGCCATATCAGATCCAGAACACATGGCTAGTATGTCCACACTTTAATACTTCAGCGGGAGATTTTATTGTAAAATAAGTTATTCTGCGGTTGTGTTACAGGTAGAAGCGCTTTCAAGCCAAGTATCCCATACTTTGCCGTATTTGGCTGGGCATCCCCTGTGGGCATATATTTCCTTTTTATAAGGGAGGACCTTGTTAATGTTGGATATCCACTCTTGACACGTGGGAGGGGCAGCTTGTAGCCATTTTCTGGCTATTAGTAATCTAGCTGTAAAGAGTACTTCTTGAAGGAATATTTTGTGGTATTTGTCCGAGTCTGGGTCTGGAAATATACCTAATAGGCATTGTTTGGGGCATAGTGTGAGAGGGGATCCCATTTCGTCGTGGATGAATCTAACTATTTGGGACCAGTAGTCTTGTATCGCTGGGCATTGCCACAGAAGATGAAAGAAAGTGCTGGATGGGCTGTCACAGTGGGGGCAGTTAGGGTTTTGAGTTGGTTTGTATTTGGCTATACGATGGGGTGTCAGATACGCCCTATGAAGGATATATAGGTGTGTGAGGCGGTCCGACAGCCTGGTGGAGACCTTTTTACAAGTCTCCAGGGCATCTTCCCATTCGTCGTCCTCCAGCTCCCCCATGTCCCCCGACCACGCATCTTTTAACCCGTATGCAATGGAGACCGCAATGGGTCTTAGCAGCAAGTTATAGAATTCTGAAATGAGCTTGCGTTGCTCGGTGCCCAATATAATATGCAAGACATCTGCGCGTTCCACCTCAGGGGGGGCCCTACCAAACTGGGCTTGGAGGACGTGACGGAGCTGGAGATAACGGAAGAACATACTGTTTGGTAGGTCAAATTTTGTTTTAAGGCATTGGAAGGATTGTAAAGCATTGTCCTGGTAGACATCTGACATAAATCCAATGCCGTATTGAAGCCATAATTCTGGATTCGGTACCTTGTGGAGTTCTCCCTGTTCAGGATTATCCCATAGTGGCGTGTGGGAGTGTGTAGGCGGCAATTTGAGTTTGTGTTTTACTACTTCCCACACCCTGCAATAATGGTATAGCATTCCTTTTTTGTTATCCATTTTGTTAGGGCCTAAAAAAAGAATTTGAAAGGGGTGTGTAGTTCGGGGTCCCCTTGGAGCACAGATCAAGGACAGGCAACGATGTTTATCATGTTTATCTAGGTGGAAAAATTGGGACATTTGCGCCGCCAGGTAATAGAGGTTGAAGTCCGGTAGAGCCGCACCCCCCAGTTCTGTCGGGTTTTTCAACGTTTGCCAGGATAGTTTATGACGGCCTGATCCCCATACAAATGAATTGAGAATAGCTTCAATGGATTTAAATATTCGCAGGGGTAAGTAGATCGGGGCGTGCCATAGTACATATAAAAATTTAGGAAGAAGGACCATTTTAATTAGGTTAACACGACCCATCACCCCTAGGGGTAGTTTGGCCCATATCTGTGTTTTGCGTTTTAGTACTGCTATTAGGGGTTCTAAGTTGAGGCGTACGTATTCTTCTGGTGATCGGGTTATCACTATCCCCAGGTAAGTCATCATGCTGACTCTGAGAAGTGGGGAGCTGGACTGTTCTCTGGTAGGTGCACTAACATCTATGGGGAGGATCTGGGACTTGTCCCAGTTAATTTTCAGTCCTGAGTAATTGCCGAATGTTTGAATTGTTTCTAGGGCCAATTGTAAAGACGTGCCTGAGTCTGCAAGGTATAATAGCATGTCGTCAGCGTATAAACTAATTTTCTCCACCAGGGTACCGCAACTGAGTCCCACCACATCTGGGTGTGCTCTAAGGGATGCAGCGAGGGGCTCTACCGCTAGGGCATACAAAAGGGGAGAAAGCGGACATCCCTGCCGAGTGCCTCTCGAAAGAGGGAACGATTCCGAGATCTTTCCGTTGACCAAGATCCTGGCGCAAGGGCTCTGATATAGTAATCGGATCCATTTAATAAAGCGGGGTCCGAACCCAAATTTTGTGAGGCATTCCCACAAATACGTCCATTCAACGGAATCGAACGCCTTTGCGGCGTCCAGGGACACCACCACCCTGGAGCCCAAGGCGTCATGCTCAGCTTGGACGTTCATGTAGAGTCTGCGCAAATTATATGCTGTGTTTTTAGCTGGCATGAAACCGGTTTGGTCCGGATGAATTAGCGAAAGGATCACTGTGTTTAAGCGGAGCGCCAGGATCTTGGCCAAGATTTTTACATCTAGTTGAAGGAGAGATATCGGGCGGTATGACTCTGGGAGTTCTGGGTTTTTTCCTGGTTTGGGTATCAGCACTATATTGGCTTCGCGCATAGACGGGGGAAGGGTTTCAGATTTAAATATACTGGAAAATAATTCGCAGAGTTTTGGGGTCAGTGTCTCGCTATATGTTTTATAGAATTCCAAGGGCAACCCGTCAGACCCGGGCGCCTTTGAGGTATTAAGCGATGAAATAGCCCTGGTGACTTCACTTTCGGTAATGGGAGCCTCTAGTTGATCTACTTGAAGTTGTGTAAGGTGGGGGAGATCTATGTTGGATAGCAGGGTCTTTATTGCCTCTACAGAGGTGTCTACACTGGATGAGTATAGGGATGCGTAAAAGTCACGGAATTCCCTGGCCACGTCATCAGGATCTGTCAACATCCCACCGGCCGCAGACCGAAGTGTCACCACCGTGGGAGGTCTGTGGTCCAGATGTGCTAGGTATGCCAAGAGTTGCCCCGCCCGCTCCCCACACTCATAGTGTCTTTGTTTGTTATAAAAGATTTTCCTATCAGCCTTTTCAAAGTATAGATTATTCACTATTCTTGCCTGTAATTTTAATTGGTCTGCTGTTAGTGCGGAGGGGTCATTTGTGAAGTTTTTTTCTGCTTCCGCCAGGGAGTGTTCTGCTTGTGTGAGAATCTGGGAAGAGGTTTTGCGGTACCGGGCTATGCGTTGTGATAATATCATTCGGGCATGGGTTTTAAAAGTGTCCCATATAGTCTCGGGGGGTGCCGTGTCCTTGTTTGTGTGGAAGAAGAACTCCCATTCACTGGCCGCATCCTCCAGGTCAGGGACAACCGTCAGCCAAAACGGATTTAGCTTCCAGCTGTATGTCCGAGGGGGAGCGTCAATCTTAAGCATAATCCAATATGGGGCATGATCGGATAGGATACGTGGGTTAAATCCTACTTTGTCAAGTAGGGATATGAGAGTACCTGAGATAAATATGAGGTCAATACGTGACATGGTGTTGTGTGATGTGGAGAAGCAGGAGTATGCCTTCCCTGATGGTTTAGTGTCTCCAGGTGTCTATGAGGGCCAGGTCTGTGATCATCTTGCTAAATCTAGTATACGGCTGGGCAACAGCATCTTGAGGCGCTATTGACATACGGTCTAGCTCCCTATTCATTACATTATTGAAATCGCCTAGCCATATCACCGGAACCGTAGGGAGTTGTGACATGTACATTATCCCCTCATGTATGACATTTAGTTGGAAGGGTGGTGGTATATAAAATGCCATGATTAACATTTCCAGCCCATTCACCTTGGCATGCAAAAATAAGAATCTACCCTGTGGATCGGATTTAAGAGCAAGAAGTACGAATTGTACTGTTTTGGCCACAAGTACAGCTACACCTCTGGAGTTAGTGGAATATGGGGCCTGGTATAGCCACCCCACCCAGGGTTTCTTAAGTGTCGTTTGGAGTTGCCCTGTGATGTGAGTCTCAACAAGTACCGCAATATCTACGTGTTGGGACTTGAGATACGCCAATACTGCATTGCGTTTGGGTTTGGCCCTGAGACCTCTCACATTCCAGGTCAAACATTTAATCTCCAACATGGTTTGATTTTTCATGTTTGCATGCCATATATACGTTTACAGAGACGTTATCATCATTCCCATATGTAACAGATACCTCACATCCCTTTCCTTCCCTCTCTTTAACATATATAGGAATGAGTAAAAGGATATAACAATCTAGTAGTATATGAGAGCTGTTAATATGTCGCTTGGGGTACACGGACAGTATTAAGAGAGGTGGACACCACAAACTATTACCTTTCAATGTGAAATTTTTAAACCAAACATTAACACCAACATAGCAGCTTGGAACATGCTGCGTTAACGCACTGGCGTGCCCGGGTAAGCAATGCATCCATTTATATATACATGCAGTTTGCCTATGCCGGGCGTACCAGGGAAACTTCGCTTGTGCCCTAGGGCCACTGTTACTAAGAAAAAACAAAAAATAAGAACACGCGGGATCCAACCGGTCATCCGCGGCTAGGGGGGCGATACTTCGCTGCAAAACAAGCAGGAGCATCAGGAGCCAGTGCACCGAAACGGGGGACAGTTCCATATTCCCCGTTGCGAGTGTCTTACCGAGTGACCGCCTGCCACTGACTGTAAAACTAGTGAGTGGTACTAGCTGTGTTTCTGGCGAGTTTCTGAGTAGGTCCTTTTATGAGGATACTCACGCAAGTCCTGTGGATTATTGTGGTGGCAGCGGTGTCCGTGTGCTGTCAGAAGGATCATCATGATCACGTCCACGGGTGCCAGGGAGCGGATAGTCCTTCCACAGAGGAAGTGCAGGTGTAATTGGTCCAGACACAGGAATGTTGCAACGGAGAGCATAAGTTCATTTTGCAAGAGTACTTGTAAGATGGAGAGTTTGCAGGTTTCAGGGAGATGTGTAGATGTTGTGGGGCCTATTCCCTTCTTTGCTGGACATCAGGCGGATGTTTCAGGCGGGATCGCGGCGCGGAGCTTCTTTGCTTTTGAGCCAGGTGAGAACGGCCTCAGGTGTATCAAAGAAGTGAGCCCTGTCCTCTCCAACCACCCGCAGCCTCGCTGGGAAAAGCATTGCATAAGAGTAATGGCGGATTCGTAGCTGGCGTTTCGCTTCTGTGAACAGGGCCCTCTTCTTTTGGACCTCCGCCGAGAAATCCGGGAACACTTTAATCTCCACGTTTTGGAAGGGTATGTTACCCTTCGTTCTCGTGAGTCGTAGTATGGCGTCTCGATCACGGAAATTGAGCATCTTAGCGATAAATGTCCTCGGCGGAGCGCCCTGGGGGGGAGGTTTAGCTGCCAGCCTGTGCGCCCTTTCAACCACAAAGGATGTGGAGAATTCAGCTCTTCCGAATGTATCTATCAGCAGTTTCTCTAGGAATAAGGGGGGGTCGGAACCCTCTGATCCCTCAGGCAGGCCTACGAACCGCAGATTGCACCTTCGCAGGCGATTTTCCATGTCGTCCTGCTTAACCAGCACCATGTTAAGTTGGTGCTGCAGTCGCTCGGTGTGTACCTGTAAGGGCGGTATTTCGTCCTCCACGCGGCTGATGCGGGCTTCCGTCTCAGTCACTCTGTCTCTCAATTTCTGCAGATCTTGGCGTATTAATGAGACATCCACCTTAACTTCCTCAATCTTGCTCGTTAATGTGCTCTTGCAATCTGAAATTGCCTCCAGCACTCGCGTCGTGTCTTCCGCCGCTGATTCAGCATGGGGAGAGGAGCCGGCGCCATTTTCTCCTCCAACTTCCTTGTCTGAGTTCCTGTATTTGGCCAGCTTTGCAGCCGGGTCTGATTTTTGTTGCGGCGGCGACATGTTCCCTGGGAGTCAGGAGAGACAGGGCTTCCTCTCGTGGGTGTTAGTTCAGCAATAGTACCTCGAGGATCTTAAAGAACGGATAGTGGGTAAGCGGAGCTCTCGTTTCTAGCTTCCTACGCCATGCCGGTCCAGGCCACGCCCCCACTGTTACTATTTTAATAAAAATAAATGCGGCAGTACGGGGCTCCACCCAGCTGAGTCATTCATTCAGTGTTCTGTGAATGGGAGAACTATAACTACCGACAGCCTTTGCGGATGTCAGCTTGTAGTTCCTAATGAACTACCAGGGCACTGATGAGTGCTCTAGGTCAGTGGTTCTCAACTCCAGTCCTCAAGGCGCCCCAACAGGTCATGTTTTCAGGATTTCCATTATTTTGCGCAGGTTATTTGATCAGTTTCACTGCCTTAGTAATTACCACAGCCGTTTCATCTGAGGGAAATACTGAAAACATGACCTTTTGGGGCGCCTTGAGGACTGGAGTTGAGAAACGCTGCTCTAGGTCAGTGGTTCTCAACCTCAGTCCTCAAGTACCCCCAACAGGCCATGTTTTCAGGTTCTCCTTTACTTTTGCACAGCTGCTTTAAATCAACATCCATGACATGGTATTGATGAGAGCTATTTTATCTAAGGGAAGTTCCCAAAACATGGCTCGTCGGGGGGGTACTTGAGGACTGAGGTTGAGAACCACTGCTCTACGTAGCTCTTTGATCCTGCCTGTCATTCAATAACTGCCTTCCTGTATGAGGTATGGGCAGACAGCTACACTGATATTCTGCAGGAGCCTGACACTGCACTCATGATCTGCTGATCACAGGTGCAATGCATTGCAGGCTCCTAGAGTGTGTGTGTGTAGGTGTAGATATATATCTACACACACGTAACAAATTTTGGTTGTCCTATAACGAGCATAATACAGCAAATATTTTCACAGCAGAAAACACATGCATGCATATAGGTAGTGTGAGCTACAATTAAAACCTATAGAAGCGAATGATTAGAAATACATACAGGCGTTCAATACCCAGAATAGAATAATGAAAAGGAAAGCTGAGCCTGACCCTGGTGAAGAGGGAGGAGAAAAAAAACCAAAACATACTTTTGGGATGTAAGAACCTCCTACAATAGAATGTAAATTGTTACCCTTGGAGAGGGAGGAGGTTCCTGTATGTATTTCTGAACCTCAACTCTTACACGTTTTAAGTGTAGCTCACGCTATCTATATACATGTATGTTTTCTGCTGTGATCAACAGTGGAGTGAAATCTTTCCTGTATTATGCTGGTTATATGACATACTAATATATCTGTACCTGTTGTAGAATTGTATGTATTTGCCTACTACAAACCTTGTGCTAAAGCCTTTTGGTTATGTGCTGTGCTTACTCTATACATTTAAAGTTATTGTACTACAGAGTGACACACTGTGGAGAGTTTTAAAGAGGAAGTAAACTCTCCTCTAATATCTGTACCTATAGGTAAGTCTATAATGAGGCTTACCTATAAGTACTGTAAACATCTCCTAAACTTGCACCATTTAGGAGATATTTACTGTATAATGTGCCAATGACATTATCGGCGCATGCGCTCTGATGGAACTGCTGCTCGTGCTGTTTCTTCAGAACCTTGTGCCGTGACTGGCGACTCCTGCGAGCATACGCGGGAGTGATGTAATCGTGGCTCCGGCCAATCACAGCGCCGTAGCCCACGAACCCAGAAGAAACTCCTGGGAAAATGTCAGCGGTATGCAGGTGCTGCTTGAGGGTTTCGCATACTAGCTCATTATGCCTTTGTCTAAGGCTACTTTCACACTGGGGCGGTGAGGGCATTGGCAGTAAAGTGCCGCTAGTTTTAGCGGCGCTTCTCTAGCGGGGAGCTTTTATCGGCCAAAGAAAGGGTTAATAGCGCCCAAAAAAAGACCCGCTTCAGCAGCACTGCCTATTCATTTCCATGGGCAGGACATTTTTAGGAGCGGACACCGCTCCTAAACTGTCCCAAAGATGCTCCAGTGTGAAAGCACTCAGGCCTTCATACAGGAGAGGCGCTTTACAAGTGCCTCAGTGTAAAAGTGGCCTTACAGGTCTTTTTTTTTTTCCCCCTTACCCGGGGTTTACCAATTTTAAGCATCCTAAATAATATATTGTTGGTTGCTGAATGGTGTCTTTTAGTAGTGGTGTGCAGACCTTTATTGCTAATTATGTGTATTTACACAAATTTAACCCAACCTTTCCATCTACTTAACTTGATTGGAGCATGTGATCGGACTTACCACTTACTAATGACCATAAACATTTAAAAAAAAAAAAAAAAAACAGTGGAATAGATTCTCAGTCGGGTTGCTTTTGCCATCAGTGGTGTTGTGTTGTGTCTGATGCCTTACACTAATATAGGGACATTTTACACATGTGGTTTATTTGATAAAGCAAGTTCTTTCTCTACTTACCTGTCTCTGCATTCTCTTAGCTATTCCATGAGGACGGGGAGTGCTGGGTGTATGATGAACCACTACTTAAACGACTGCCCGTCAAGCTCTGAGTTGCCCACAGAAAAATCGTGGCAGAACCTTCGAGAACCATGCGAAGCCCAGAAAAAGAAGTTATTGTGACATTTCCGGATGATCCAACTCTCTCTTTGGTGCTGAGAGTGCCCTTACACTGCAGCGGTTCCTTACTCAGGGATACTGGACTTCTATGATATGACAATTCAAACAGGACAATGTGTCTGTGTTTCACAATTAACGCTTTAAAAGGTCCTGTACTTTTCCATAGAACTAATAGCTGGTACTCTCAACAGGAGCCGTATTGTCTCGGTTAGCCTGTCCGTTGAGATTGGTTTCACCTTGCAAATTATTCCCTAATGGACTAATTGGTTAAGCCAAACCCAAAAAAAAAGATTGCTTTACAGGTACCAGCTACATTTAGAGGGCAACTCCACCCAACACAGCTGTCTCCTGGAATGAGGCTGGATGTTTACTGCTGCCCGGGGCCCCAGTGTGGCTGTAAAAGGCAATATTCAACTGGAATTCTCTGCATTCTTGGGGGGAGACCACTAGATGGCAGTGGACCGTTTTTTTTTTGTGGCACAGCCATGCTGGGGAAGGAGGATCTCTCGCTGCCTAAAAGCCTGAACATCATTGCCCCATTCCAACAGAAACAGCAATATCAATTTTGGTTGGAGCTGTACTTTTAAATCTAAAGAATTAGCCTGGGAACGTCCAAAAACAAAAATTGCATATCAGGCCTTATTACCCAGTGCCACATTCTTCTTCTGACGATCGCAGGACGTGATTGCTATTCCATTTCAAAATGTCTTTTCAGTTCCTCTTGTATATACAGTACAAATCTGGGAAATTTAATACCCATCAGAACACTTCTGAAAATTAGACAACTTTACTTTTTGGCACTATCCATACCTATCTGAAATTCTCAATGTATAAACTGCCCTCCTATCTTCATAAATATATATATAGTTATTTTTTTTTCTTCTTCCAACCCCCCCCCCTAAGAAACTGGTCTTGCCTTTGTATTTATTTATTTCCTAATAAAATCGTTAGAGCAAATTATTTTATTAGATCTGCATTTATGATTTGCAATTAAAAATCTAATCTTCAGAAAAAAAAAGTAACCTTGTGTCTTCTTTAAATTAGAGTAAAGAAAATAAGTTGTCTGGGATCCCCAAAATCTGCCATTATATTACCAACTACACAGCTAGAGATCTGTTCTGCTTTATGTTCCTATGCCTGCCTACTAGTCAGTGAATCATGCAGGGCAATTGGGACAGACAACGCCCTTGTCTTCTGTTCTCTACAATGAATAGTGTTAATAAATAAACATGTTACGCTAAAAAGATTACGTGGAACAACCTCTCTGAATAATCAGAGATAAATAAGTCCATTGTCCCCAAGTGAAAAATTAAATAGTCCTTAAAAAGGAAGTGAAAAATTCTTCTCACTCCAAAATCACATCACACTCCCTTCACAGTAGAGGCAGACCACCAACATACGGACAAGGTGTGCGCTTACCATGTAACTAGGACCCCCTAGTTCCAGGTAGGTCTGGCAAGCTTTAGGGAATTTCCATTTATATCCACATTCCTGTATACAGCCTTGAAACAGGGGTAGATACAGCCTTAAGCAGGCCATACATGGTCAAATTTCATACAAATTTTCTTTTCAAAATCAAAAAGTTCATTTTTTTTGTAATTCGATGATGCCACCATTGATTTTCGAAATTCGGCCGACCAAGCCTTCAATTTCACCTCATGTTGCTACAGACAAGAATTTTCGTGGCCGGGAATCTTCTTTTCTCTCCGTAAATTTTCTTTTCTTATTACATTTCTCGCACAATTCTCCCACCATTGATTAGAAAATCATTTAGTTTTTCAAAAAATTTCCAACATGTCCAATTCCATTGCCGCACAAAAATCGGCTGTTGTTGCAGCCCACTAATGGTGCGAAATTCATACGATTTTCGAAAGAAAATTCTTACGAAATTCGAACTGTGTAATGGCCGGTGTCTTGCCGAGAAAGTTCCCTCGGCGGATAAGTTCCCCCCTGTACTGCGCAAACGAGCCGCCGAAAACAGCCGAAGATGAAAATCTTTAATCAGCTGTACACGGCGCCTGCGCCCTAGGTCCAGGCTGAAGCCCCACCATCCAAGTGGACCTAGAGGGGGAATAAAAAAGTGCCGAGAGCAGCGAGGCCGTGCCCGAAGCGTGGCGAGCGAAGCGTGGCGAGCGAAGCGAGCCCACGAGGGGCCCCCTCACAGGCGCCGTGTACAGCTGATTTGTTCTGTATTTAGCTTCGGGTATTTCCGCCGGTTCCGTCTGCGCAGTAGATGGGGGTCCTTATCTGCCGAGAGGAACTTTCTCGGCAGAACACCGGCATTAGTCTGGCCATACATGTAACAATTTTCATGTACAATTTACCAAAACAGGTCAGATCTAAACATGTTCAATTTGTATGCAATCAGGCAGGCCTTGGAAGGCGCTAATAGTGTAAAACCTTTAAAATCGCCGATTTTAATAATTGGAAAAAAAAAACAAAAAACAATGATATAGTAAGAATGCACATATCTCCAAAAGACATCCGGCTGGTGAACGATGGCATCTACCATCACTTCCGGTAAAACGCAATGACTTAGACACAATGTTCCGACATGTGCATTTCATCACAAAAGGACTTCTTCTGGGGCATGGGCTTTTTATCCTTTTGTGAAGAAACCTGTAGGGTGGAGCGTCGTGTCTACAGCATCGTGTTTTACCGAAATGACAGCGGACACCATCGTTCACCAGCTGGATGTCTTTTGGAGATATGCACATTCTTGCTATACCATTGTGAGCGTATTTTTATTAAACAAACCAGCGATTTTAAAAGGTTTTTCCACTAGCGCTTTCTTATGCTATGTACACACAATAGAATTTTCCGACGGATGTTGGCTGAAACTTGTCTTGCATACACAGTCACACAAATGTTGTCGGAAATTCCAAACGTCAAGAACGCGGTGATGTGCAACACGTACGATGAGCCGAGAAAAATGTTCAATAGCCAGTGCGGCTCTTCTGCTTGATTCAGAGCATGAGTGGAACTTTGTACACACAATTGGAATTCCTGACAATGGATTTTGTTGTCAGAAAATTTGAGAACCAGATCCCAAACTTTTATTGTCAGAAGTTCCGACAACAAATGTCTGATGGAGCCTCCACACGGTCAGAATTTCCGACAAGCTCACATTGAACATTTGTTGTCAGAAAATCCTATCGTGTGTGTGTACGGGGCATTGTTTGCATATTTACCCTAAGGCTGCATTTACCCCTGCTTCAAGGCTGTATACTGGAATGTGGATATAAAGGGAAATTCCCTAAAGTTTGCCAGGCCTGCAGTAACTAGGGTCACCTGGTTACATGGTAATTGCACACCTTGTCGGTGGTCGGCCTTCACTGTGAAGGGAGTGTGATGCGATTCACCTGTGATTTGTGGCAAGAAGAATTTTTCACTATTCCTTTTTATTATTAAGGACTATTTCATTTTTCTCTTAGGGATGATTCACTTATTTGATGATTTTCACTGATTTTTTTTTTAGCGCAACACTGTTTATTCATTTTCTGTAACAAATATCTCACTGATGTGTTTGCAGTTTATGCACTATATTGTAAGTTGACACAAGCACAGTAGTATCTTTTTCTTCTTTTTAATAAATAGTGTGATTGGACATTTTTCAATTAGCAATTCCCTGTGCTCCAGCCCTGTCATCAGTTTCATTGATACCGGGAGGGGGGGGGGTACACACTATTACAGTTACTAAGCTAATGCACCAATAAAGTTTTGCCGCACAACTTTAAAATCTAAATTCCATGTTTAATTCCCTTTTTAAATATTTAATTTGGGCCATGCTGGCCCAAACAGACAATTTATTACACTAACAGGTGCGTTTGCTGGGCGCAAACTATGAACTGTATGCACCCTCAGCTACATAAAGTATACAGCACTGTGTTCCGGCAGTAGGATGGGAACTTCCGTCTCACTCCTGGAACAAAGTCAAGTTGGGCTGAGTGCTGCTCAGCCATTCATGGGAAGCTTCACGTTTTGTAAATGAATATAAAGTTTCCTCTAAATAGCTGAGGCGGGCAGGTGGACGTTGTCAATATCTCCACTACAACCAGAGAGGAAGCTTTGTATTCATTCATTGCAGTACTCCCAGCAAGTGCACCAGTTAGTGCAGTAAATAGTTTGCTTGGCCTAAATGAGCTATTTAACCACTTACCGCCCAATCACATACCTGGTCCATCACTGGACATAAAGTGGTAATACCGGAATGATGCATCATCCTGGTACCATTTTTTTTTTTTTTTTTTTTTCCCTTTTTAGAGCCAACAGTTGGCTCTCTTGTAAAAAAAAAAAAAGCCACTGGATTTCTTTTATAAGCAGTGGGAGGGAACATCCACAGCTTTACGGGGATCTCCCATCCCACCAGGATTCCCCGATAGACCAGCTGGCACTTCCGTCGGCTGACCATAGAGTTCAACAAGGACCGGAAACGGCTTTGTTGGGCTCTATGATATAGTAACCCAGAAGCGATGATGTCACATCCCTATTGGGTTACCTGGATGAAAACTGCGCCATTTTTAAAAAGCATTTGATCTCACCGATCTTGGTGTCAGCAAATGCTTTTAAGGGTAGAGGAGGAATCAGATCTTACAGACCCCAGATCTCTCCATAAAAAGAGTACCTGTCACAAAAGCATGTTTACACACCTTGTGACAGCAAAAAAAAGTGATACGTTCACCTTTTGACAAAAAATAATAAATGCACTTTTTTTTGAGGGTTAAAAAAAAGTGCATTTATTAATTTTTGTTGCAGGAGCCTGTAAAGCATTGCACCAGTAATCAGCAGATCGCTGATGCCATGCAGGTCTCCTGCAGACCTGTCAGTGTATCTGCTTGCTCGTACCTCATACAAGCAAGCCGATACATGCGGACAGGAAGAATCAATACCACTGGTAGTTCATTGAGAACTACAAGCTGACAGCCACCAAGGGACTTGTAGTTTTGCATTCGTAGAAACACTGTATAAGTGACGCAGGTGTGCCCCACACGGCCAAGTTTTTGTTAAATTATAACCGCTAGCGGGGGGAGATCCAGTCCGTTTGTAACATGTTACACCCTGAATATGAGTGTAACGTGGTATGAAAGTTTTTATCTTATCCTTAAGGCTGGGTTCACACCTATGCAAATTGAATGTGGGTTTCTCTGCATCCAATTCACATGACAGGAGATTGTGACCGACTCTCTATGGAGTCAGTTCACATATCTGCAGAGCAGCTTGCACAGGAATGCTGTGAGTCTCTGGCTCCATTTCAGGGCCGAATTCGAGAAAAAAAATCGGCCCGATTCGTCCCTGAAATGGAGAACAGGGATGCACTGGACCCCTGCTGCGAGCCGTTGGAGTTGTAAACCCAGTCTTAAAGTGCAAAGGTGAACACACAAACATCGATCGTCCCACGCATAGGTGTGCGCAGCCTATTGCATTAGGGTGTGCACCTCAAAGCTCCAACCCATATGCGTTTGACATATTTACCAGCCTCTTCCCCACTCTCCATCCTTAAACAATGGGAGGAGCAAGGAAGCACATGGGAGACCCAGGCAACAGAAGGAAGAGAAACAGGGAAATGTGTCAACTGAATGTTGACAAAAGGGAGAGGAGAAGCCTACTTTCAGCTGCTGCAGGAGGAAAATACAGATCGGTTCCACTAAATTCCACCCACGCCACCTCTCCTGTCCAGGTTCTGAGGGTCGGCAAGGAAGGGTTGTGGTTTACCTGTCACCTGCCCACCATTGACAGGTTGCCAACCCCAGAATTAGGGTGTGCCCAGGCACACCCCTTGCGTATGCCTATGGTCCCACGTGAGGTATCACCGGAAACGTCAGATCATAGGCAGTAATTTTAGCACCAGACCTCTTCTGTACATCTAAAGTAAACCCACCCATTTATTCTCTAGGGTCTATGCTTAAAAAATAAAAGTTTAGGGGTTATAAGAACTTTTCTAGCAGAAAATACTGATTGTTGCACGTAAACAAACATTGCCAGGAAAGGCCTGGTCTTTAAGTGGGATGTTAAACATGGAGTTAGGCTTTCAATTATTCTGTGGTCTCCATTGTCCTTTGATAAAACAGCAGCGCTGCAAAAACACCACATTCCTGCCCCAGAATGAAAGTTTGATTAGGCTAGAAAGCCATTAGATAGTAGCCCCCATGAATGTATGTTGCAGATTGCCATGCATATATAATTTACTAAATGCAGGATGATCACAGAATTGACAGGTAGTTGTGAAATAATGATCAGGTCATTTTGCATAACTAGATGTTTTCTAAAATCAGTAATATGGAAAAAATTGTATCACTTGGTATATTGAATATTTTGGAATTTACATAATGAGAGGAACATTGCACTGGCCAGTTAATATAATGTATTAGTGTGGAAACAGTCTGCCCTTTGCTCAGGAATGTCATTTTGTAACCCTGTACAAAAGGAATACTGCTCTACACAATCCAGTTAACGTTATTTCCGTTCTGTGGCCTGTTCACATCTATGCAGCTGCAGTGCGTTTTTGGAAAAGGTGCAAGGACTTTTTTTTTTTTTTTTTTTTTTTTTAAATGATGCAATATGATGCATTTTTGGCACCATAGACGTCAATGGAACTGCATCAAGGATGTATGTATATGCATTTTTGGTAGGATTTTGCTTTTACCAATCAGTCTCCTACAAAAAACAAAACGCGGTAGTATGAAACACACATCAACCACACGTGTAGATGTAAACCTAGGCTTAGAATGAGCACATAATCCACTAACCTAGCTGCTACATATAAAAAGAGACAAAAAGGAAAACAATCAATATTATATAGATATCATCATAGTAGGGAAGTGTACAAAGGCCCTTTCATCCTGGTCACCCCTTTAAATATATGTACAAACCAATTGTTGATCAAGCCTGTGGCTCAATTTCCATTTGTCCTGTTCATAAACCTTATTGGTCCTTGTGAATCAATGTCAGTACTAAGAGAACTGTACACATTGCCTCCTGGCCAGTGAACATTCAGCATTTAGTCTGGTGCACATGTAAGGGTCTACAACAGTTCTTAGTACTACACTATGTGGCCAAAAGTTTTGAGAATTACACAAATATGATATTTTCCCCAAAGTCTGCTGTGTCAGTGTTTTTATATCTTTTTGTCAGATGTTACTATGGTATGCTGAAGTATAATTACAAGCATTTCATAAGTGGCAAGGGCTTTTATTGAAGTTTATGCAAAGAGTCAATATTTGTAGTGTTGACCCTTCTTTTTTAAGACCTCTACATTTCCCCCTGGCATGCTGTCAATCAACTTCTGAGCCAAATCCTGACTGATGGCAGACCATTCTTCTATAATCAATGCTTGGAGTTTGTGGCGTTTTTGTTTACCTGCCTCTTGAGGATTGACCACAAGTTCTCAATAGGATTAAGATCTGGGGGAGCACCCTGGACCCAAAATTTCAATGTTTTGTTCCCCAAGCCACTTAGTTATCACTTTTGCCTTATGGTAAGGTACTCCATCATGCTGGAAAAGGCATTGTCTATCACCAAACTGTTCTTGGATGGTTGGGATAAGTTGCTCTTGGAGGATGTTTTTGTACCATTCTTTACTCATGGCTGTGTTCTTAGGCAAAATTGTGAGTGAACCCACTCCCTTGGCTGAGAAGTAACCCCACACATGAATGGCCTCAGGATGCTTTACTGTTGGCATTACACAGGACTGATGGTAGCGCTCATTTCTCCTCCGGACAAGGATTTTTTTTTTTTTTTGGATGCACCAAACAACTGGAAAGGGGATTCATCAGAGAAAAATGACTTTACCCCAGTCCTCAGCAGTCTAATCCCTGTACCTTTTGCAGAATATCATTCTGTCCCTGATGTTTTTCCTGGAGAGAAGTGGCTTCTTTGCTGCCCTTCTTGACACCAGGCCATCCTCCAAAAGTCTTCTCCTCACTGTGCATGCGGATGCACTCACACCTGTCTGCTTCCATTCCTGAGCAAGCTCTGCACTGGTGGTGCCCCGATCCCGTAGCTGAATCAAATGTAGGAGACTATCCTGGCACTTGCTGGACTTTCTTGGGCACCCAGAAGCCTTCTTCACAACAATTGGACCTCTCTCCTTGAAGATCTGATAAATAATTGATCTTTTTTTTTGGGGGGGGGGGGGGACGAAAGAGAGATTAAGTTCATTTTCATGACAAAGAGGGACTTTGCAATTCAACAGATCACTTTTCATAACATTCTGGAGTATATGAAAATTGCCATCATAAAAACCAAGGCAGCAGAGTAAATCAATATTTGTGTCATCCTCAAAACTTTTGGCCATGGCTGTAATAAGGTGTCCTACCACCACGAATTCATCTGTAAAAAGTTCACAAGGAAAAAACAGCTCTACATTTCGATATCTGGTGTTCACAGCAGGGGAAAAAAAAAACAATGGTTTTCAAAATATCAAAAAAAAAATTAATGACAAAATTAAACGTGTGTAAAGCCTATTCTAAACATCTTTACAATGCACAGCTTAAAAACATGTGGCACCAAGATTGGTTCAATACAGTTCTGACTGTCACTGCAGTGATCAGGGGAAAAAAAAACCCTCACTAAAATGCAGATTATTTTTATCCAAATCTTGCTACTCTACATGCTTGGCTTTATGAATCTTCTTCAGCAGCAATCAAGTGTTCTAAGTCCATGTCATGTACAGTTCACAGAAAACAGATCACACTCCAGTACACAGCATTCCATTTTAATAAAAATGAACATGGTTGTTTATACCATTTCTATAGCGGATTGGAAAGCAATAAATAAGTCCCTCACCTGCTGCTCTGCTCTTGCTTTGCCTACTCTTCTCTGCCGCTCCATTCAGCTGCTGGGAGAAAATACCTGCTACACCCAGGTATGGAGTAAGGCTGGCCATACACTATTCAATTTTCCTGTTCAACTTTCCTTTAGATTTACCAAAACCATATAATAGGAGGTCAAACCTAAACACTTTCAATTTGGATGCAATCAGGCAGGCCCTTGTACTACATAGTTGAAGGTAAATCTAAAGAAAATTGAACAGGAAAATTGTATGGTGTATGGCCAGCTTTAGAGGTGTGGATCCATTATATGACCACACCCAGCCAATCACCAGTGCTGTTCCATAGAAGAAACCAATGCCATGTGTAGTTACAATATATGGGCCTCAAATCTTACACTGAGCAACTGAATGGAGCAGAGAGGGAATTCAAACAACAAAAAAGTTATGTGCTCCTGAGGAACGGGGATTAAAGTGAACCCATTGGACTGCCCTGCATGGACAAAGCACAGGGGCACTTTGCCTTTTTTTTTTTTTATTTTAAAACCAATTTTTTTTTTCTAGATTTGCAAAAAGTGGAGAGAGTTTAGAACATATGTCATATTTACTTTATATTTTGTCCCCACTGGGGAAATTTAAACTTGCTCTCTGTCCTGGTGATCATTACAATTTTACTGTTGCACTTGAACAGGAGTAAAGGACAAATCTCTCCTGGTAACTGTCAAATATGGTATTTCCCCTCTCATTGAGGTGGGCATCGCACTTCCTGTTATGTCTCTGGCACAGGAAGTGAGGGGAAATTTATTTAATGGTGGGGACACACACCAGCACTAAAAAAAAAAAAAAAAAAACAGACAAAATGTTCTAACCCCCTCTAAGAAAAAAAAGAGTGTTTGCCTGAGTTTCATTTGAATTAGAAAAGAAAGATTTAGAAGAAAAATATAACTTTGTGCATCACAATGAAGGAGATAACAAATGTGATGGGAATCCTAAAATTATTACAATTCCATTCTTCTTCTCTTCGCTCGAGCTTGAGACAAAACCTTACTGACCTTCAGAAAGGTGTCTGAACAAAGAATGGTCTGCGTTGCTGGGAGCTTAGATGACTAAAACCACAAATTCTTCATTCAGACACCTTCAATCATATCACAGAGCAGACTTTTCATCATAAAAGATGTGCATGTTTTTTCTTGTACTGTATTCAAATCCCAGGATTTGTAAAATCATTTAGTACTCCAAAAGTTCAGAATAAGAGCAGCATTAAATGTCTAGGTTTAAAAAAATCTGCATATCTACAGAAAGTCTCATCAGAATTAGATTTTCAACTTTTTTTTTTCCTTTCTTTCACTTCTGGCCATGATACAGTGAGCACCAGACCCACACACTATTACACACGTCTTTCTACGTTGCTCCTGTTCCTGATGGTAGAAGCACACAGCTTATCACCCAATAGTGACACTCCTGTCCCATCTCTCACTTGATGATCTTGTGGTATGGTAGCAGTTTTAAGGTGGAGGTAAAGCTATGGATGTCGCTGATTGGCACGGCGTCTGCCATGAGCGGAGAAGGGGGAAGGAAGATGAAACTGGTAATGTTGCCGTAACAAGATTCGGATTCTTCGGCGGGTGTTTGAGAAGGCACAGAATCGGTCTCCTTTTCACCAAATCCAACCACCTGTCAGAAAAGAGGTCACTATTATTACACTGATGTAATAAGACAAAGCCAATCAACCCATCATACTGCTTGACTACTGTGGCTGGAATGTCACTGCAGACAAACGGATAGCTGTTATAGTTGTACCATTGCAAACCAGGACAGAAAAAGGTTAGTTGGGTCTGCTTTAAACTGCTAAGGACCTGTGCTGATGGGCTTTTGATTGCTTCAGATCGGTATTACATTCCCATACAAGTGTATGGGGGTGGAAAACCAGCTTGAAGCAGGTCAAATGCACCTGTCAATGAATTCAAAATGATCTCAGAAATGTCTCAAAAGCCCCATACACACTGGGCAGAAAGTCAGGAGACATTTGCCGGTACAAAAAAAATATTGTCCGGCACCCTGCCTGTGTGTATGTCGGTCTGTCGGATGTGCATGCTGGAAAACCAGCAGCCAAGCGACTCCCGATCAGCGCTGATCGAAGTGTTTTGGCGGGGGGGGGGGGGGGGGGGGGCACCCCCCTGACAAAACAAAACAGCTCAGCGGGGGAGATTGCTGGACTAACCTTGCATGGTTAGCACAGTGGCTCCAACTGGCGCAGCCAGCTAGTGTGTGCCAGGCTAAACTCTTGCCATGTACAGAAGCCCAAAGCCGGTCTATACAAGCCCTAATGATTACATCAAAGCCCACTACAATGCACTGAATAATAACGGATGGGTAGAATTTATATTAACATTTAAAGCCCAGAATGACAACTCACATGTACACTTAGTACCCTCCTGTCACAACCTCGATGCTCCTGGAAGCAGCTTGTCATGTCCGTCTTTTTAAAGGTCTTCAAGGCCTTGATCTGAAAAGCAACAAAAGTGTTACAGAACATTTCATCCAACTGGTAAAAGTGTTTCGATTCTATTATTATTATACAGGATTTATATAGCGGCAACAGTTTGCGCAGCACTTTACAACATGGGGGCAGACAGTATAGTTACAATACAATTGAATACAGGAGGAATCAGGGGGCCCTGCTTACAGTCTACATAAGGAAACAAAAACAAAAAATGATTGTTAAACATCTCTTAAATATGTTTTTGCTGCCGTGGATCCACTTACTTTCAGGGTAATTTTCCCCCACACCAATCACAGACCTGAACATGTTAAGGTTAGGAGGCCTGCCCTAAAAGGGCTCTTAGACCAACTTTTCTGGCAGCTTATTTGGTTTCAGTGCTGCAGACTTTATCAGTTCTGTCAGTATTCAACACTTCCAGGAATGCTGAGTGCTTGCGCCTCCACCCCTCTCCCATCCCCACTGTGCTCAGTGGATCTAATTCCTGACCCGTAACATTACTGCTCTAGCTCAGCCATGAACTTTTTGGACCTTTGCAGAGAGACCACTGCCTCCACACAGAGAGCAAGGGTGCTTCTCTGCTGTATTCTGGCAGGGGACAAGTTTTTCTATTCAGATATGGCTGATTTCTAAAGAACATAAACTACAAGACTTTAACCTCCCTGGCGGTATTATTATTTCAGATTTTTGTGTCTCAAAGCGGTACAAATATTTTGCATTAAAATTTGGCGTTTTATATTGTAGGCCTGTAATTCTTAGCAATAACACACTTAGATCTGTCAACCAAGAGTCTAGTAGATATCCCGGGTAGGAGGACGTTTGAAACATAAAATCATAAAATTATTATATAACAAATAAATATAAATATATATTAAAAATAATAATAAAAATAAATTTCCCCACGATTCACTATCACTCAATTCTGCAAGTGTTCTAATTTACTATCGCTGTTTTCTAGCTGGTCTAAAGCCACTTTTAACATAAAGGGACACTTTTTGGTTGCTATGGACAATCTCCAGTTTCCAGGCAGAAAGAACAGTATATATCATATAAAACTGCATGCAGGACATGGGCCAAAGCATTGGGGACAAAAAGGGACGTGAAATGATTTCATACAGTACTGTAATCTGTAAGATTACAGTGTACTGTATGTGTTATGATCTTTACATTTTTTTTTTTAAATTTGTCCCCAGGCTCCGCCCCCGTGCGTCGCAACGCTCGCAGGGAACGGAGCCCAGCACAGAGAGGCTTCGGAGGAGGACAGAGCCCGCAGACACAGCGGGGGGACATTGCAGGATCCTGGGGACAAGGTAAGTACACCGCACCAGGATCCTGCAATGCAATCCCGAGTGTGGCTCGGGGTTACCGCTAATGGGACTGAAATTTAACCCCGAGCCACACTCGGGAATATCGTCAGGGAGGGTACCCACACTTTGTTTTAAAGCACCTGAAATATATTTCTGAAATTCCAGTTGGGCTTTAATTCAGTTCTGTGTCAACAGAATACCCCTAGAATAAGAAACTGAACTCTGCGTTCTAGAATTCCTTGCTTTTCAGGGCTTAGACAGAGAGGGAAGCCCAGCATTATGACCCCATCAAAGCTCCATTGCTTTGCACGGTATTGACACTTCATTCTTGGTAAGCATATGTGTGGCTTAAAATGAAAATTCCAGAAATCAGGATTTTTTGGCTGGAGTTCCAAGAATTTGCTTTGAAACTTTTAAAAAAAAATGTGCACTCCAGTTCACATTCTGGGCATAGGATACCAGCTGACAGCAGAGGCGTTGCTAGGGGGTGGCTACTGGGGCTATAGCCCCGAATCTAGGGCCCATAGCCCCGAGTCTTTAGGGCAGGGGTCAGCAAGCCCCTGCAGAGTGATCCTGGAAAACCACCTCCCACACGCAGTCTAATATTCAGCGGCTGTATATGAGACGCTGTGCGGCTGGTTCCCGCCCACCTCACTCACGCTGACATTGGCACTATCGATCTGTGCAGTGATGGAGTCGGATGCCCTGGGGTCAGACAGAGTAGTAGTAAGTGGCAGCGGCAGTCTTTTATCATCTGGGTCATGGCCAGGCTTCTGTATGTTGAGTGTTCATCTGTTGTTTCTGAGCACTGCTTAAACCTAAGTAGCCACGCGACTAGCTGAAGGAGAGACCATGTTGGCTGTGGATGGGGTTTTTTTACAGGTTAGTTGTGTAAGCAGTGGTGTCACTACAGGGGCGGAGAGCTGCTGTGCTTAAAAATCTCGGGAGTCAGGTATTTTCCTGCCCCTGCCTAATGCAGCTCAAAGTGCACACAGGGAGGGGTCCACTCCCCCACTGCTTGCAGAGAGCATACGGCCAGCGGACTGAGTGCACAAGTGACAGATAAGAGTGTTATCTCTCCCCCCTCGGCTGAGAGCAGAGCACCTGGAGCTGCATGCAGGAGTTCTGGATGCCTTTGCCCTACAGATGGTCACTTTACTCCTAGATATTTTGCCTGTTCCAGGTCACAAAGCTCTGCAGCCCTAACAAGTTTCCTGATGAAATGCTCCCCTGGGATAAGGTCAGCAAAGAGACACAGACAGTGCCAGAGCAGAAAGGAATGCTCAGGTCCAGGACAGGGGGAGAGGGGGAGGGGGGATCGGGGTGGTGGCAGCCTGGCATTGAACTACAGTGAACAGTAAAGTTGGGACAAAAGTGACAGCAGTAAAGAGAAGAGAGCTTGGAGGAGCAGGCTCTGCTATATTCTCCCTCCTCCATCTCCCCCCTCTAGTCAGAACAGTGCTGTATTATACATTACTGCCCACTCTGTACTCTGCCCTCCCCACTTGCCCTGCATTGTGCCCCCCCCGCCCGCTCTGCACCCACCTGCCCAGTCTGTACAGTACCCTGAAGCCTTCAGTGAACTGTACCCTCCTGCCTTCCCCGTACTGTACCCTCCTGCCTTCCCCGTACTGTACCCTCCTGCCCGCCCCGTACTATACCCTCCTGCCCGCCCCGTACTATACCCTCCTGCCCGCCCCGCACTATACCCTCCTGCCCGCCCTGCACTGTACCCTCCTGCCTTCCCCTGCACCTTCCTGCCCACCCTGTACTGTAAGCTCCTGCCTTCCTTGCACTGTACCCTCCTGCCTGCCCTGCACTGTACCCTCCTGCCTGCCCTGCACTGTACCCTCCTGCCTGCCCTGCACCTTCTTGCCCACCCTGTACTGTACCCTCCTGCCTTCCTTGCACTGTACCCTCCTGCCTGCCCTGCACTGTACCCTCCTGCCCGCCTTGCACCCTCCTGCCTTCTCTGCACTGTGCTCTCCTGCCCGCCCTGCACTGAACCCTGCTACCAACCCTGTACTGTACCCTCCTGCCCACCCTATACTGTCCCCACCTGCTCACAATGTACTGGCTTTGTGAGAAATGCTTTATATCTGGCTTTGTGAGCAATGCTTTATAATTGGCTTTGTGAGTACTGCAAAGCCAGTTTTATAAAGCATTTTTTTACAAAGCCAGTTACAAAGTATTTATCACTAAGCCAGATATAATGCATTTCTTACAAAGTCAGTTATAAAAGAGCACTGCTTTATATCTGGCTTTGTGAGCAATGCTTTATAACTGGCTGCGCTATACACTGTAAAAAAAATTCCAAAACTGTGTATAAACAATAGAAGAAAAAGAATCAACAAAGAATACTGGGCAATAAATTTTAATGCAAATATTAATAAAGTGAATAGTGCTTAAAGTGCATATACTGTATTTTAAACATATGTTTACTCATTCAAGTGCATCAATAATAGTAATTCATCAATGAAGTCCATTCAAGATATGCAGCGAGTCAAATTCTTGTGATGGTGCTCCAAACTACATATACATACATACATACATACATACATACACATATACACATATATATACAGATATACATACATACATATACACACACACATTATATACATATGTATGCCCACCCAAGCATATGACTTTCTTTACTTCGCTGCTATGGGCTCTAGCCCCAGATCTTTTGTAGACCTAGCAACGCCCCTGGCTGACAGTATAGTAAGGACAGATCAGAAGCAGATTCTGTATGTACATTGCTATGCAACTATTTTCTATACCTCATGTTCCAGGCGGTCAAAGAGATACTGCTGAGTCAGCACTTCCCCCCAGTTCCTGTCCACCTCCTCTCCAAGATGGGTGTCCTCACACTCCTTCAGCTTTATCAAAGCCTTTACCTGTCAAGAAAAATACAAGCCTATACCATCAATCATGTTTCATTTAAGTAAGAGTGTCACATTGGTTATCATGCATGTCTTTTAGTACTGGAAATCCAGCTCAAATTCCTTCCAAGGGCTTCACCTACATGGAGTTTGTATGTTGCTCAAATGTTTGGGTTTCCTTCATGTGCTCTATATATCACTCCAAAAAACATACAGGTAAGTTAACTGGCCCTAGTGTGTGTGTCAGTATGTCTGTGACAGGGAATTACCCCAAGCTCTGCTGGGGTAGGGATGCCAAAGAGCAGTCTCTTCAAAAGATAATGATCCATCTGCCTCTCAAGAAACTGTATTTCAGTGACACATTTTTATTTTTTTTCCTTAAAAGTGGTGAACTAAAGGTTGCTTAGCACCATAACTACTGCTTGTTGCTTAACCTGCTATACCCCATAATATCTTTAGTGGTGAATCAATCAAAGTCCAGCGTTAATTCTACTCCCTATCGTTTACCACCCAGTTTGTCACAGTCTGCTAATTCCATAAAGTGATTGTAAAGTCTTGTTTTTTTTTCCTGTAAAAATAACAAACATGTTATTCTTACCTCCTCTGTGCAGTTGGTTTTGCACAGAGCAGCCTGGATCCTCCTCTTCTCGGGTCTCTATTTGGCGCTCTTGGCCCCTCCCTCCTGTCGCGTGTCCCCCACAGCAAGCAGCTCGCTATGGGGGCAGCCGAGTCACAGCTCCCTGTGTCCATTCAGACATGGAGCCCCAACCCGGCCCTGCTTGCTTTCTCCCCGATTGGCTAGCTGACTTTGAGTGAAACACAGCAGCAGCGCCATTGGCTCCCACTGCTGTCAATCAAACAGGAAGGAGAATCTCAGAGGGCTAAGGGGTAAGGACCTCAGGTAAGTGTGAGGGGCGCTGCTGCACACGGAACGCTTTTTATCTTAATGCATAGAATGCATCAAGATAAAAAAGACCTTCTATACTCTGGTTTCTCTTCAGATCGAATAAATCTTTCGCCTTTTACTAAAGATTTCCGTGGAGGGGAACAACCATGAGTTTCAGAGAATTTTTTGATGCCTAGCTAAAGCTGGGCTAAAAAAAAAAAAAAAAAAAAAACCTTCTGCCTTTACAACCCCTTTAAGTGGTGAACTATAAAGCCCAGCAGTATTACAACTACAGGGAGCAAGAGTAGGAGGCATTCAGGATCCCATGTGAGCTGGGCAAGATGGCGATTATAAGACACACAGCTTCAGCCAGTGTCTGAGTCGTGGTCAGGTCAGGTTAAAACCCATTTTCAAGCTCTTGCAACTGGAAAAACAAGGCTCTGAAGAAGACACCATCTTCGTAGTTGAGGAGGTCAACTACATTAAATCCAATTAGATCCTGAAATCCAATGAGCTTCTTTCTTTAGTAAGCAGACAATGCTTCACTAAAATCTCAAACATTGGGCTACAGAAGACCTCCACCTCATAGGTTATGGAGATGAAGGGGGTGTTCTGTAGTGCAAATTAGGAGTGAGAAGGGTAAGCATGCTAATCCTCCATAGACACAGTACAATGAGTGAGAGTTGTCACCCTGGGACAGGGAGTGTTTTTCTGCCAGCATCACCAGATAAAAAAAAAAAAAAAAAAAGTACACAAGCTTCTTTTTGGCAGATTACAAGTGTTTTTGGTCCCATAGACTTCGATAGAAACGCCTGAAAACGTGCAACTTGGGTGTTTTATGAGTGTCTTGTCGCACGTTTTCTGCTCAAGCAGCAGCTCTAAGCCGCTCATTTCCTCCCCCTAGTGTTTTCTATTGGCTAAACAAAACACCTTCAACTGTAAAAAACTTGTAATAAAATTCCAAAAATGCTCAAAAACACTCAAATAAAAAAGCCTGAAAGTTGCTGTGCTCGGATGTGAACGTAGCTTAAGGCGCCGTTCACACCCAAGCAAAGTGATTTACTGGTGTTTTTTGCAGCTTTTTACAGCTTCTGGCTCCTAGGCAGGGAGAGAGAGAGGGAGAGAGAGAGAAAGAGAGAGAGAGAGAGAGAGAGAGAGAGAGAGAGAGAATTAGGGGTGCTGTTTGAGCAGAAAACGCTCATGTCACGTGTTTTCAGGCGTTCCTATTGAAGTCTATGGGGCCAAAAACACCCGTAATCTGCTAAAAGAAGCTCATGTATTTTTTTGAGTGATGGGCGTTTTGCTTCAGGTGACAGAACGCTCAGATGTGAACCATTGAAATGAATGGGATTTGGCTTGTTGAGCGTTTTAGAGCTACAAGCAGAAAATCGCTCAGGTGTGAACGGGGCCTTAATGATTTCACAGCCTAATGGTTGGCCAGCTTCAAGTTTAAACTGCACCCCTTTGGCACCAACTCTTCTTGCACCACTGTTACTTAACCATTTCCAGCCCAAGCACGCCATATGATATCTTTGATTTTGAGTGGGGATATCTGAGTGATATTCCTTCAGCTGCAGGCATCATTCAGATATCATCTTTTACAGCCGGCGATTCTGTGCACTGTAAGAAAAATCATAGCGGCAGTTCAGCCACTTGATTGTTCTTACAGGAGGTGGGAGGGGACATCTATACGATCAGCGAGCCGGAGAAAGAATCCACCGCCTCTGGACGTTGATCATAGAGATTTACGGTGACAAGATGGTCCCCAGTCATCTCTATGACCTTCGGAGGCCCGGGCGCGACATTATGACGTCACGTCTGGCGGAAGAAAACATAGCCGAGAACTCGGCAGGAAAGAAAGATTGTTTATTTTTTATCTCAATCTTTCCAGCCTGGAGGAGAGATCTGGGGTTTTATAGACCCCAGACCTCTCCATAAAGAGGACCGTCACGCACCATTCAAAAAATAAAAAATAAAGAGAAAGTGTAAAAATAAAAAAAAACTAAAAAAAAAAAACAAGAAGAAGCGAACGCAAACGCAAGTCGCGCCTGCATATGTAAACAGCGTTCAAATTACACATGTGAGGTATCACCATGTGCGTTAGAGCAAGGGCAACAATTCTAGCGTCGCCTATGGAGATTTATTAAGTACCAAAGTTTGGCGTCATTCCACATGTGTGCGCAATTTTAAAGCATGACATGTTAGGTATCTATTTGGTGTAACATCATCTTTCACCTTATACAAAAAATTAAATAAATAATACCGGGCTAACTTTACGGCTTTGGGGTTTTTTTTTTAATTCATAAAACGCTTTTTTTTTCCTCCCCAAAAAAAAAAAAAAAAAACACGTTTGAAAAATTTTTGCACAAATACTGTGACATAAAAAGTTGTAACGACCACCACTGTATTCCATAGGGTCTCTGCTAAAAAAAACAAAAACAAAAAACATATATAATGTTTGGGGGTTCTGAGTAATTTTCTAGCAAAAAAAATATGATTTTTTCATATAGGAGGAGTGCCAGAATAGGCCCGGTATGGAAGTATTAAATCAATGTAGTAATGGAGTATGCAGAGGATCAGATCAACAAATATCACGGCAAGGTCTGGAGGGTTTTAAGAGCATCACACATTTTGTTCTTACTCTGGATAAGTGAACAAGTTACACAAGTCAATGTATACCAGGGTGTTTTGAATTCATGCTTTGAAAAGGAGTTTAAAACTCTCGCACTGCTGAAATGCATTAGTGCAAATCAATAGGATGGATTCTGCAAAGTTATAGGAGTGTGCTGACATTTGCTTGCACATGACTGGAAGAAATCAGCAGAGCTTCCCCTCAGATCTACAGCAACTGCACTTCCAGGTGCACCTGTAGCACACAGTGGATTTGCCTTTAGTAAATCAACCCCATTGCTTGTCCTGTAGTATCTTGACCAGTACAACATCTAGGTTATACCACAACAGAGGCACAACCGTTTAATGGTTTGTCTCAGTTCTTTCCTGAACTGTGGATGGACCTCTGCAGCATTCATATGCTCACAATGGAAAACGCATAACCTGCCTTTAAGTTTCAAACTTATATGTTCTTTGAAGACTAAACAAAATGTACATTTGAAGAAACTCATCACATTAGCTGACCCTGTAATTCTCGTAAACTTTACCTGTGTGCTAAAAGCTTCATCAGTCAAGTTGTTGATTTTTTCACCAAAGCAAACCAGAAACTCTTCTATTTTCTTGTCCACCACTTCGGAGCTGTGGAGGAAAGACAATGCTTAGTTCATTTTGTCTCAAATTTGTTCAGTCGGAAAAATTCCTGGTCTGGTTTTAGGTCAAATATTGCTCATTTACAGGACAAGTAAGACCCCTTTCACGCTAAAAAAAAAAAAGCGACTGAAGAGCTCTCGAAAACCTATTTCCATTAGAATCAATGAATGCTTTCACACTTGGACAGTGGGCTGGCAGGGCGGTGAAAAAACGCCCCTCTCCATTGAAATTAATGGAAAGCTCTTTAAAAGCACTCAAATCTTTTACTGGCAGTTTAGAAGTGCCTCAGTGTGAAAGGGGCCTAAAAGTCAAGAGACCCTTCTTCCAAAAACACCACCTGCTTTTCTCTCTTTCCTTCAACATTTTCTATCAACGACTCCTAACAAGCATATCCAAATAAAGGGAGAAACGCTTCATCTGATAGCAGGCTGGAGGGACCTCCAAGTGCTACTATCAGGAGCTGAGCACCTCTGAAAGCCGGACACACTTCCACATCTGCATTCCATTTGCTGGGTATGGAAGCTCCGACCTGTGTTCAATTCCTTGTTAGGAACAGAGTGTCTTTACTCTTTACTTACTTCAATACCGGGAACGTTCACCCCCTTCCTGCCCAGGCCAATTTTCAGCGCGATCCCATGTGGAATGACAATTGTACGGTCATGCAACACTGTACCCTAATTAACTTTATCATTTTTTTGAGACAGAGCTTTCTTTTGGTGATATTTAAATCACCACTGGGTTGTTTTTTTAATTAAAAAAAAAAAAAAAGAAGACTAAAAATTAGGAAAATAATTTTTTTTCTTCGTTTTGGTTATAAAATTTAGCAAATAAGTAATTTTTTTACTGATGGGGCTGCACTGATAACCCGGACACTGATGATCAGTGTAAACAATGTACTCTCTGTGCCCCGTCAGTCTGGCCAGCTATCGGTTCTCCTTTCCTTACACAGAGACAACGGGTGAGGAAAGGACTGCAGATAACCAGCCATTCTGTTTACATGTGACCAGCTGTGATTGGACGTACTCCCAGAACTAGAGGGCCGCGCCGTAGCCATGTTTCGGATATAGCGCAGGCAAGAACAGGTTAAAGTGGACTTTACAAGTGTGCATTAATAAATTCCTCACATATGAGATACAAACCACCATGCGTTTTCTCAAAAAGCTCAACCTTTTATAATTATTAAAACAACAGCTGATCTCCAGTCCAGTGACTGTGGCTGTGCCAAAGCCCAGATATGGTCATCAATCTGCTGCAGACTAGCCGAAGAATTTCCTCAGTCTCCTCTTCCCAAGTTATCAGAGTGCAACAAGTCACAACGTGGAAGGCTGCAGCTGGGGCTGATGTGTGTCAGACATTTTTAAAGGAACATGACACCCACGTTGCAAACAGAAGAAAACGTTCACCTATTAATTTAGCATTGGAGAAGCAATGCATCGCATCTACGATCATTGGCTTCTGCAGACTATTCCATTAGCCCCAGGTCTGTACAGAGGTATGCACCTTCGCATATAGAGCTGGAGAAAGTAATCAAACTAGGAGTGTGGAGACATCACCACATTTATGCTACAATAGGAACTACAAGTTCCTTTGCTGCAAGTGGCAGATGTGACTTTTTTTGTGAGTTTTTCCATTAACAGAACATGAAACAAAATAGAAAATGTACAGAATGCTACAAGGAGAAGACCCTCCATTCAGGTAGGGATGGGGCAACAAAATGCTACATTCCATTTTACACCCCAAATATAAGTGTAACATGAACATCGAATGAAAGGTGAAGTTAGTATTTAAATCACAACCAAGATCAACACAGACGCCAAATCTCCATCCGCACAAGTGAGGCTGATTTTTTGATTATTTATTACAGGTACTTCTATAGCACTGTCAATACTGTCAGGGCAGCACAGTAATATTGATTGGATTTGGATTTCTCTTCATTTACTTTCCATTTTGTTACCTGATAACAATAAACCATTAGCACTTCTGTTTCTGAAAGCATTCTTAATTTACAGCATTTTTTCACACAGTACTAAAGTACAAACAGGCAGTTTTCAGTATATTATGCAAATAATAAGGTTTCTCTTCTAGCAGATTCCCTCGCCTGTCCTACTCCCAACTCCTCTGAGGTCACAGCAGGTTTGCTGAGGACCTGTTCCTTTAAAGCACGTTATACAGCACAGTTGTACACAGTTGCTGTGTCATTTGGCCCCCTGTTAAGACCTGAAATACCTGGCTGATCCTGCCAATTTCTACCCTCTGTACGCTGACCACGCTATATCAGAGCTGCTGAGCCCTGACACCGTGGTCAGAGTACATGCCTCCATCATACGCTGCTATCTGCAGCTCTCCTGGGTCTCCCTCTGTCCTCCTCCCCCTCCCTGCCTGTCATCTCTCAATATCGCTGATCTGCTCCTCTCCCCGATGCTTCAAAACGAACTGATCTGTATATCATCCCCTGTCAGTAAAAAAAGCTGTGTCCTAGTGCCTGTGTTTTATAAAAAAAAATAAAAATAAAATGATTTCTACCCGTTTTAACAGTGTCTTCCAGTGATCACATGACTCTCAGCTCCCCTCCTCTCCGCCTCCCTGGCTGATGTCAGCAGGGGAACCTCGGCTCCGCCCACTGGAGATATTACATGGGGTGAGCTGAGAGCCTGGAGTCATCTTATCGCTGGAAGACCCTATTAAAATGGGTAGAAATCTGCTTTTTTTTTCATATGAAGCACAGGCACTAGGATACAGCTTTTTATCTGACAGAGGGGATGATATAAAGAGGAGTAGTGGCTTAACAACCACTTCCTTACAATGCAGCCATTAATTTATGGACAGATCAATACCATTAATGGATTTTAGAGTATCTAGAAGGAACATTCTGTTATTCCTAAATGAAAACATTGTGTACAGAGAAAACTGTCTGGACGGCACTTCATTACTCAGTTGAAAGAAGCCATTCCTGTCTGTGTGTACGGCCTTACAAGAACTTTATTCTTAACAGCCTGATGGTGCGTCCAGAGATGGGATTATCAGTGCTGGAAAGAGGTCAAGTGCCTTCCCTGTATGTCTGTAACTACAAAACCGCGCTCTGTATACACAATGCTCAGCAGGCATATACAATTTAACCACTTCAGCTGACTAGGCCATTTTGTGCGATACGGCATTGCGTTACTTTAACTGACAATTGTGCTGTCATGCAACGCTGTACCCAAATAAAATTGATGTCCTTTTTTTCCCCACAAATTACAGTTTTCTTTTGGTGGTATTTGATCACTTCTGCGGTTTTAAGTTTTTGGACTATAAACAAGAAAAGACCGACAATTTTGAAAAAAAACAAACAAAAAAAACAATATTTTTTACTTTCTGCTATAAAATATAGCCAATAAAAAATATAAAAGGAATTCAAAATTTCTTCATCAGTTTAGGGCAATATGTATTCTGCTATATATTAAAATATATAAATAATAATAAAAAAAATATCCCAGTAAGCGTATATTGATTGGTTTGCGCAAAAGTTATAACATCTACAAACTATGGGATAGATTTATGGAATTTTTATTTATTACTAGTAATGGTGGGGCTCAGCGACTTATACTAGGACTGCGACATTGCCGCGGACAAATCAGACACTGACACTTTTTGGGGATCAGTGACACCAATACAGTGAACAGTGCTAAAAATATGCACTGTCACTGTATTAACACTAGCAGGAAAGGGGTTAACATCAGGGGCTGTCAAGAGGGTCAACTGTGCCCCTAAGGAGTGTGTTCTGTGTGGCGAGTGCTTGTATTGTGGGAAGACAGAGATTTGTGTTCTTGCTTAGCAGAAACACAGGATCTCGGTCTTCCCTTGTCACAGAACAGTGATCCTGCCTCAGCCTCTGGCGGACATTGGGTCGGCTGGACCCGGTGATTGGCTCCTACTGTGTCCAATCACAGTGGGTGTGGGTCGCAGACAGCAGACCTGGAAGTGCAGAATCACATACCTGTACGCGATTCTGCCTGTAGGAGCCGTCGCCCCACAGTATATGTACATGGGGCGGTCAACATGCAGTTAAAGTGCACCTGGGAAACGAAACACTGGACATGCATGTGCACCCTCATAGAAAGGAAGGTTTGTGAGGACTTGGCAGACTTTGACTGACACAGCTTATTGGTGGAGAGGAGGGCAGGAGTCTGGAGGGTCTCGATGCTGGGGTGGAGTGTAGAAACAAAAGGCACACTTCTTGACAGTCAGAGAGTTTGACAACTTCAGTCTGCTCCTTTGGTTTCTTCCACTGGGGAAGTCGGGTGCTCTTGCCACCAGTAACATCCCCGTTGTCTGCTGCTTCTCCTTCACCATCCAAATCAAAAGCTGGGAAAGGGGCAAAATATGTAAAGCCAGCCATACATGGCTCAAAATTCAGTCGGCTCAGCAAGGGCCAGGTAAATTTCGATCCATGCATGGGTAGGGAGGTTGTACAGAAGACGATTTACCAATCAACCGGTATACAACTACACTGTTGGATTTTTGCCCCTGAATCAGTGCTGCCGGCTATAGTTGATCAGTGCAGTCTGACGGCAAGAAAGTCTCCCCACCATCAGAACACAATCGTACAGCGCAGAGGATTTTCTCATCCACATCGAATGTGTGGATGAGGGAATGGAGTCCGTTTTTTTCATTCAACCTGCTGGTTGAGCGAAAAAAAAATGTATGGGCTACTCAAGTGTTATTTAAAATAGAACTTAGTCAGAAAATTATACTCTGCTAGATCACGTTAGGCTGGCCCCTTTTGCAGGTATAGCTATGTAAACCATAAAAATAAGTGCCTATATTGTTTAAAATCCACATGTTCCGTTGCTCTACATTTTTAGGCACTGCTAAATTTGTAGAGGCCGATCTGCTGACAGCCTTAACCACTTAAGGACCAGCCTCGTTTTGGATTTTAGGTGTTTACATGTTTAAAACAGGTTTTTCTGCTAGAAAATTACTTAGAACCCCCAAACATTATATATGGTTTTTCTTCTAACACCCTAGAGAATACAATGGCGGTCATTGCAATACTTTTTTTTTGCACTGTATTTGCGCAGCGGTCTTAAAAGCGCACTTTTTTTGGAAAAAATTCACTTTTTTGAATAAAAAAATCGGAGTTACTTACCGGTAACGTCCTTTTCCAGGAGTCTTTCAGGACAGCACCATAGAGAGACCTTGGCTCCTCCCCTTCTGAGGAAACACCGCCTTCAACTTTAAGCTTTAAATCTCACCGCTCTCCCCCGGCCCCTCAGTTCTTCAAGAGGACCTCCGGTTAGCTGGGGAGACACAAGAACACGTCATAATAACTTTGATCTTACCTGACGTTCTTCTGCGATGAACTCCTTCATGAATATCTCTACAGTAGGGTGGGTAACTGTGCTGTCCTGAAAGACTCCTGGAAAAGGACGTTACCGGTAAGTAACTCCGATTTTCCCACTTCCGTCTTTCAGGACAGCACCATAGAGAGGATGAGCGAGCACCTTACCTTAGGGTGGGACTACTGCCTGCAGAACCTTACGCCCAAAAGCCTGGTCTTTTGCTGACAGAAGGTCCAATCTGTAGTGTTTCACGAACGTGTCGAATCTAGACCACGTTGCCGCTCTACAGATCTGCTCCGGAGACGCACCAGCCCACTCGGCCTGAGAGGTCGCCACTGCCCTTGTGGAGTGTGCCCTAATACCCTTAGGGGCTTCCAACCCGCTAATTATATACGCCTGACTGATAGCTAACCTTAGCCACCTAGCTAAAGTGCGCCTCGAGGCTTTGCCTCCCTTTCTGGTTCCTGAAAATAACACAAAAAAGGAATCAGATTTTCTAAATGGTTTTGTATCCTCCAAATATTGCAGGACACACCTTCTTACATCTAGTTTATGAAACCTATGTTCCTGTTCCCTCACAGGATTCAAACAAAAGGTGGGCAAAACAATTTCCTGGCCTCTATGAAAAACCGAGGCTACTTTCGGTAAGAAGGCCGGATCGGCTTTAAAAATTACCCTGTCCGGGAATACCTGAAAAAAGGGGGCCCTAATGGAGAGGGCCTCGAGTTCACTTACTCTTCTTGCCGTAGTGATTGCCACCAAAAACACCGTTTTGAGGCTAATCCATTTTAGTGTACATGTCTCCAATGGCTCAAAGGGTTCCCCTGTAAGTGCTTGTAGGACCAAGGAAAGATCCCACATTGGGAAGGGGGGGACCTTCAGAGGTCTCTGCCTACTCAATGCCTTAAAAAATCTAATGATCCAGGGATCAGCGGCTAGTTGTTTCTCCAGAAACACACTCAAGGCAGAAACCTGTCCTTTCAGGGTGCCAAGGGCTAATCCCTTGTCCGCCCCTGCCTGCAGGAACTCTAAGACTGCTATAGAGCTGTGAATATCAAAAGAAGTCTCTGTGCACCAGCTATTAAAACGCCTCCACGTTTTTTGGTAGATGACCTGGGTTTCTTTTTTCCTGCAGTTAAGGAGGGTCTTTACTAAGCTATCTGAGAAACCTCTGTTCTTCAACAATTCTTCCTCAGTAGCCAAGCCGCGAGGCTCCATCTCCCCACCTGGGGACAACAGATTGGTCCCTGGGAAAGGAGATTCTCCTGAACTGGCAAAAGCCAGGGGGGTTCCGCTGCCAGACTTTTCAGGATGGAGAACCAAGGCCTCCTGGGCCAATGTGGCGCAATAAGAATGAGGGTTGTGTTTTCCAATTGGAATTTTCTTAGGACGGCTGGGATTAGTACAGGTGGGGGGAAGGCATAACACCTGTCGAAAGCCCAACTCTGAGCCAGAGCGTCTATCCCTAGAGCTCCATCCCACCTGTTTAGGGAGAAGAAGAGATGCACCTTCCTGTTCTCTCTCGAGGCAAAGAGGTCTATGCATGGCCTTCCCCATTTCTGGGATATTGCTTCGAAAACTCCCTGATTCAGAACCCAGTCGCCTTCCCTCAGCCGTTTCCTGCTGAGGCAATCCGCCACCAGATTTTGTTCTCCCTTCAGATGTACTGCCGAGAGGGATAGGACGTTTACTTCGGCCCATCTGAGAATGCTTTCTACCAGGGTCCACAAAGGTCTGCTCCTGGTACCCCCCTGCCGGTTTATGTAGGCTACAGCTGAGGAGTTGTCCGACCGGACTCTCACATGCTGTCCCTGAAGTTCCTTTTGAAAGGTTTTGAGTGCCAAGGCTACTGCCTTCAGCTCCCTCCAGTTGGAGGATCTTCCTGCTTCCTCCTTCCGCCAGCCTCCCTGAGCCACCCGGTCCTCCATATGCGCCCCCCAACCCATGCCACTTGCATCGGTCGTGACGCATCTGGATACTGGCAGAACCCATTCCAGACCCTGTGAGAGATTGGCTTCTTTCCGCCACCACCATAGGGATCTCTTGACCTGGTCCGGTACCGTTATCAGGGAATCCAAGGATTCCTGACTGTGGTCCCAACTGCTCAGGATAAATAGTTGTAACGGGCGAAAGTGTAAACCTGCCCACTGGACTGCTGGAAGTGCTGCCGTCAGTAACCCCAAGGCTGACATAGCCTTTCTTACTGATATTTGTTGGCTGCCCTGGAGTAGCAACATTGCCCTGTCTACCTTCTGGATTTTCTCCATAGGCAGGAAGACCTTCTGTTTTGTTGAGTCCAACAGGAAACCTAAAAAGATTACCCTTTGCGAAGGAATCAAATTGGACTTCTCCAGATTTAAGAGCCAACCTAGACCCTCTAGGATGTTCCTTGTCAACTGCAGGTCCTGCGACAGTTGTTCCGCGGAAGGGGCAAAAAGTAGTAGATCGTCTAAATAAGCGATCACTGAAATGCCCCTGATCCGTAGGAAAGCCAAGACTTCTACCATGACTTTGGTGAAGATGCGGGGGGAAGAGGATAGCCCGAAGGGAAGGGCCCTGAACTGCCAGTGAAAGGTCCCCTCTCTGGTATTTATTGCCAGCCTGAGGAACCTTTGACACTGATCTGCAATGGGAATGTGCAGGTAGGCATCCCTCAAGTCTATCGATGCCATGAAGCAGTTTGGAGGAAGGAGCGTCTTTACCGAATAGATTGAGTCCATTCGGAACCTCCTGTAGGTGAGAGAGACGTTCAGAGGCTTCAGGTTCAGGATGAGCCTGAACTTCCCCGAGGGTTTGCGCACCACAAAAATGTGGGAATAAAAGCCTCTGCCCGTCTCTCCTTCTGGCACTTGAACTACCACCTCCTGTTCCTCCAACTCCTGGAGGGAGGAAAGGAGAGCCGCTGACCTCTCTGCACATTTCGGTAGCGTGGTTACCAGGAGTCTGCATGGTGGAGGTTCTGCAAACTCCAACCTGTAGCCTCTTCTTATGACTTCCAAAATAAAATTGTTGGAGGTGATCATCTCCCACTGTGGAAGGAAGGCCCCCAGTCTTCCTCCCACCGTTATTCTGTCACTTTGTCTTTTTGGGCTGTTCAGGAGGGCGAAAAATAGCCCCCCCACGCCCCTTCCCTTTTTGTCCCCACCCCTTTTTCTGTTGATCAGATTTTGGGGGGTCCAATTTCTTCCACGGCCGAGACTTTCTTTTAGTCTCTGCCGGTTTTCTTTTAAAGGGAAATGCCTTTTTTCTGTCAGCCGTTCTATCCAATACAGCTTCCAGACCTGGCCCGAAAAGCAAGTCTCCCGTGAGAGGAATGCCGCAAAGTTTAACCTTGGATGCGGTATCTCCCTGCCATGTTTTAAGCCATAAGGCTCTTCTTGCCGAATTGGACAATGCGGCTGATCTTGCAGACATACGCACCGATTCAGCTGAAGCATCTGCCAGGTAAGCTATTCCCTTAAGGAGCATGGGAAAAGACGATAGGATTGTTTCCTTAGGCGTACCCGCCTCTATGTGTGCCTTAATTTGCGTTAGCCAATACTCCATGTTTCGTGCCACCACCGTGGACGCCATGGCGGGTTTAAGGTTCCCTAAGGAAGAGTCCCAGGATTTTTTCAGGAGGGAATCTATCCTTTTATCCATGGGATCTGGGAGTGCCCCCATGTCTTCAAAGGCCAAGTCAGTGTGTCTGGAGACCTGCGAAAAGGCTGCGTCTAGCTTGGGCGATTTGTTCCATACCAGCGCCTCCTCTTCAGCAAAGGGGAACCTACGTTTAAGTGCCCTTGAAAGGAAAGGCTTCCTTTCGGGGTCCTGCCACTCCTTTTTTATGGCGTCGACCAAGACCTCATGGACCGGGAACACCTTCCTCTTATGTTCCCCTAGTCCTTTGTACATCTGGTCATGGAGTGAAAGTTTCTTCCTTTCCTCCTGGATTCCTAGGGTGGTATGAATGGCTCCTAGGAGCTCCTCTACCTCCTCCAGGGATAGCTTATAGCGAGAGGATCTTGTGGATTCCCCTTCCGCCTCCTCTCCCTCTGACTCCCCTTGGGGATCTGAGGACCCGCTATCAGGCTCTTCCTCAACCTCGAATCTGGCACCTCCTGGATTCTCTCCACTTCCCGAGGGAGCATCCATTAAGGATTGCGGAACACTCTGCTGTGCTGGTGGAGAAACAACCTGCGGCTGTGGCAACTGAAGACTGGCAAACAATGTTTTAAAGGTCTGCACCGTATTGGAGAGTTCCTTAACGGATGCTGCTAAATCTGAAGACTGTTCTCCAGACTGCTCCCTTACTAGCCCTTCTATACAATCCCTGCAGAGGGGTTTAGACCAAGATTCCCCCATTGTGATTCTACATGAGGGGCATCTCTTCTTGGTACTGTGGGGCGACTTGCTTTTCTCTGTAGCTTTGCCCTGGAAAACAAGTTAAAAGTAGGGAGCAATCAGCAAACTTCCACCAGCACTACCACGGAGGGCCACCAGGGGTGCACTTCCCGGGACCGACCACCACCAGGGACCCAGTCACAACCCTTTCCCCCCCTTCACCACCAGGGGGAGTTCTACACCTGTGGAGCTTTACAGGAAGCAGTAAGGGAACACCACCCCAGGGTTCCTCTTACCTTAGAGTGGCTGGTGCAGGATTCTCCTGGAGCGGTTCTTGAAGCCTCTGCTTCCGACATCTCCTTAGAGTACAGTGGTGATCCAAGCCCCTGTGCGCTGTCACCACAGCAGGTCAGAGGCAGCACCAGCCGAACGCGCGGTCCGTTTTCATCACCGCGACCGGAACCGGAAGTCACGGGTCAGACGGAAACACTGACCTCCGCCGGAAATGACGTCGCCCGTCCTCCGACCCAGCGCTCAGAGCTCCCACGCTGGCTGCACAAGCAGGGCGGTCTCCTGTGCCTCCGCCTATGCCACCGCTAGGCACAAGAGAAAACGGACCCCCCCAGCTTGCAACTTCGCTAAGGGAAGATGGGGGAGCGTGATGTGCAGTCTAAAAAGGTACTCAGCCACACTAGCCCCTTAGACTGCAGCTTTCCTAGAAAAACTGAGCAGGAGAGAGCCAGAGAGAGCGCGCCCCCCTTTGCTCAGCCTGAAATTTTAGCCTCAGCCTCCCTAGCTGTGCGGCCCTGGTTCCTTGCGATGTCTCCCCACCGGAGGAAACACCAGAACTGAGGGGCCGGGGGAGAGCGGTGAGATTTAAAGCTTAAAGTTGAAGGCGGTGTTTCCTCAGAAGGGGAGGAGCCAAGGTCTCTCTATGGTGCTGTCCTGAAAGACGGAAGTGGGAAAATAAGACAACAATAAAGTTATCCGATTTTTTTTAATATTGTGAAATATAATGTTACGCCAAGTAAATTGATACCCAACATGTCATGCTTGAAAATTGCGCCCGCTCGTGGAATGGCGTCAAACTTTTACCCTCAAAAATCTCCATAGGCGACGTTTAAAAAATTCTACAGGTTGCATATTTTGCGCCACAGAGGAGGTCTAGGGCTAGAATTATTGCTCTCGCTCTACCGGTCACTGTAATACCTCACGTGTGGTTTGACCACCGTTTTCATATGCGGGCGCTACTCGCGTATGCGTTCGCTTCTGCACACGAGCTCGTCGGGACAGGGGGGTTTTAAAAATTTTTTTTTTATTTTTATTATTTAGTTTACAATATTTTATTTATTTTTACACTGTTTAAAAAAAAAAAAAATTGTGTCACTTTTATTCCTATTACAAGGAATGTAAACATCCGTTGTAATAGAAAAAAGCATGACAGGACCTCTTAAATATGAGATCTGGGGTCAAAAAGACCTCAGATCTCATATTTACACTAAAATGCAATAAAAAAATAAAAAAATAAAAGTCATTTAGAAAAATGACATTTGAAAAAATATGCCTTTAGGAGGCGTGGACGGAAGTGACGTTTTGACGTCGCTTCCACCCAGCAGTGTCATGGAGACGAGTGAGCGCCATCTTAGCCTCACTCGTCTCCAGACACACCAGAGAGCAGGACGCGATCGCCTCCGCCGCTACCGATGGCTCCGGTAAGCGGTGGAGGGCACCGGATCGCGGCGGGAGGGGGGGGGGGGGGCCCTCTCCCGCCACCGATAAAAGTGATCTTGCGGCGAATTCGCCGCAGGGACCACTTTTATCTGAAATCCGGCCGCCGCACGAAAACGGGGATACCGGGGTTATGGCAGCTAGCTGCTGCCATAACAACGATATCCCCGTTCAAAGTTTGAACGTACATCGTCGTGCGGCGGTCGGGAAGTGGTTAAAGCAGAATCAAACCCTCCTATCCTTTACAGCCAAGGAAGCTGCTTCTGTATGATCTCCAACTACCATGGTGCTGCACATGTGATCAGTATGACACCAGTCATTTGATGGTTTGATAGTTTGGTTGAGACATAAGCAAATGTGACCGTTAGCAATGTTTTTTGAAACTGTTAAATGAATAGGTTTAGTTCCGCTTTATGATTTACTGCTGTTCAGGGGCTCTGGGCTTCAGCAAAATGGCAGCCTCCAGCAAGAAGAAACAGGAGCAATGTTGGAGGCAATTTACAGCACACACTAATTTTGGTAATATGATTATTAATGTATGTTCCTTACTAAAGAACATTATTTTTTATCAAGTTGTTATGGATTCTGCTTTAACTGCTAAAAAGAAAAAGAAAGTCTCCAGGATGACTGTGCCGCAGAACTGTGTAAATAATGAATAAGCGGACAGGAATACAAATACAGTGGCAGGTAAAAGTTTTTAGGTTAATATTTCAACTGTCCATTTACCTGTTTGCCTGTAGTTCCGCTTTAAAGGAGGAGCATAGCAAAAGCTATTTTGGCTGTACTTCTCCTAGGGATCACAAAAGTGCAGTTCGTTCTGCACTCCTGTGACCCATTTCCAGCAGACAGTGGGCTTTAGCTTGTCAGCTGATGTCACCCAGCAAATCCAGGCTCGGGAAAGATTCAGGATCTTCCTAGATGCCTGGACCGGCAGGTGGCATGGCCTCTCAGTGCATCGATCTGGGACTGAGCTAGCAGCTCCCACCCCCTGCCCAGCCTGGCACTCCAGTGAGAACTGGAGGGGCAGAGAGTTGGTGACTGACAGTCGCCGGCTCTCTACTCAGTGAAGTACTGAGCAACCAGCGGTGAGGGACATATGCAACATCCACCTGTTGTTTATTTTAAAAAAAAACAAAACAAAAAGAAAACATTTCTCTTTTAACCGCTTCCGTACCAACCGCTGCAGTTTTACTGCGGCAGGCTGGCTCCCCTGCGCGAAATCACGTTACTGCACGTGATCCCGTGAGGCCCGGATAGCAGGCGCGCACGTGCGGCTGCTGCACAGCGGGGGTGCCGATGCTCGTGGCCGACGGTCGCGATGACCGCCGGCCACGAGCGATCGTGAGCTGGAGACACAGAACAGGGACGAGTGTGTGTAAACACACACTTCCCTGTTCTGTTCTGACTGGAGTGACAGATCGTCTGTTCCTATTAGCTAGGAACTACGATCCGTCACTTCCTGTAGTTAGTCCCTCCCCCTACAGTTAGAATCACCTCCCAGGGAACATAGTTACCCCTTCACTGCCAGTGACATTTGTACAGTAATCAATGCATTTTTAATCGCACCGATCGCTGTATTAATGCCAATGGTTCCAAAAATGTGTCAAAATTGTCCGGTGTGTGTGTCATAACGTAGCAGTCACGATAAAAAAAAAAAAAAGAAAAATCGCAGATAGCCGACATTACTAGTAAAAAAGAAAAAATAATAATAATAAAAATGCTATAAATCTATCCCCTATTTTGTGGACGATATAACTTTTGTGCAAACTAATAAATATACGCTTATTGCGATTTTTTTTTTTTACCAAAAATATGTAGAAGAATACATAATCGGCCTAAACTGAGGAAGAAAATAGTTTTTTTTTATAAATTTTTGGGGCATATTTATTATAGCAAAAATTTTTTTTTTTTTTCAAAATTGTCGCTCTTTTTGTCTATAGCGCAAAAAATAAAAACTGCAGAGGCGATCAAATACCACCAAAAGAAAGCTCTATTTGTGGGAAAAAAAGGACATCAATTTTGTTTGGGTACAACATCGCACGACCGCGCAATTGTCTGTTAAAGCGACACAGTGCCGAATCGCAAAAAGTGCTCTGGTCAGGAAGGGGGTAAATTCTTCCGGGGCTGAAGTGGTTAAAGAGTTATTTTTCTCAACGATACCCAATATGTCAATTTCTAGGAGCTGCAAATGAGTTGATGATTCATCTCTTATAATTCTTCAGCAATACAGCAGTGATATATCTGCACTTCCTTCTGACCAGGGTCACTATATAGAATCTTATACTGTCCAGTGGATATTTCAGTTAGAATCGATAACATACATACATAATGAGTGGGGAATTAAATGTAATTTAACAGGGAAAAACAGGGAACAAAGGCAACAAGATCTCTCTGCCAGAATCTCTAGGACTCGTTTGCACTTACTTCAAAACAAGCCACTGGACACGCTTTTTAAAATGTATGCCTGAATGCCAATCAAAGCACCCGTCACTAAATAAAATGGTTACCTTACAGCCCTAGTCACATGTTGTGTATGCCTGCTTCAAAAACTATACCCAATGTCGCTTTAGTGGTGCTTCAGAGACTGGATAGAAGTCTATGACAAAGCTCGCCTGCAGCTTTTGAGAGGCTTTTATTCAGCTTTAGCTTCACTTTGTTTTGGAGATATTTCAGGTATGAGATCTCATCAAAGCACTGCTGAAGCATTGCAGAAGCATTAAAAAAAAAAAAACACATAAAAAAAGACAATAAAAAAGACATTAAAAAAACATGTTGAAGTGTTAGGCGCTTTAATGTGTGTTTAAGTCAAAGCAAGTGTAAATGAGCCCCAAAACATAAAATAAAATTTGTAGTTCAACTAGCCATCAGCTGCAGCTTACATGCCGGAGTCTGAGCTTGAATGACTTTTTTCCATGTTTATTGGTGAAAGTAGAAAAGCATTAAATAAAAAGTACAACCAACATTGATATTTCCAAAACATTCTGCATTGTAAGAACATTTACAACTGCAGGCAATTTCCATCTCACTTACTTGTACTTATTGGCTTGCGTTTCCACTGTGACTGAAAATCCCAGAATTCCAGAAGTGTTTCTGCAGGTTGGATACACATGGTATCTACAAAAAGATTTTGTGGAAGAAACTGCATCAGTGTGACCAATGATGTTATAGAGGCCTCATCAACATCAGTATTTGGAACAACTGTTTGCTGTTCCTGGTCAGTTTCCTAATATACCTCGAAATATTGGCTGGTGGCTAAGGCTTCATGTACACGGGACGTTTTCACAACCTCTTCTGAACGATTTAACTTGACAGATAGTAACCCACGTTTAACACGTCCATTTTGAACACGTTTAGCCGTGTTTGCGTTTAGAAGCGTTTAAAAAAAAAAAATTTAAAAATGAAATAATTTTATTTAATTTTTTTTCAAAATAGCCAAAAATGAAAAATCCCTGTAAACAAAACACGGCTAAATGCGAATTACCACGTTTAGAAGCGTTTGGCGCTTGAAATGCCCCTAAACTCAGCTTCTGAACCCATTTTTTTGCGTTCCCCCCAAAAAAAGCCTTTAAACTCAACTACCTAGAAGTGACTGTAAATGACCCTGTGTACATGTACTCATAACACATTGAGGAGAGTTCAGGGGCAGTTGAAAAAAAATTCCCAACCGCTCCTAAACGTCCGTTTTGCAGCAGCAGTGTACATGAGGCCTTAAGGTTAGTATTTTTAAGGTATGCAAGACCAAATCATCCTAAGATCTATCATTTCCCTGGGTTGACTTTAAGGCCCCATGTACACGGGACGCTGAGGCAAAGTCCTCTGAACGAAATTTTTTGACACCTTGAAACCTGCGTTTAAAACGCCCGTTTAGCTGCGTTTGCGTCTAGAAGCGTTTATTAAGATTACCTCATTTAAGACCCTCCCCAAGCTAAAAAAAACACTGTAGTTAACTATTTCAGCCATTTTGACCAGAGTGAGTAGCAGCAGCAGAGAGAGCAGTTGTCTACTTGTATTTGCCTCTATTTATGTGCTTTTTTTTTGCAATGGATCCCATAATGAGCATATGTGAGGAAATGCTCCTGACATTGCTCTTGATGAGGCTAGAACGACGTAGAAAATTGCGTGAGAGTCAGAGTTCGTCGCTATTGGACCCATCCTTTGATTGTGCAGCGAATGTCGGCAAGATATTTTGTAAATATGTACGTACAGCTGCGTACCTACCCCGACAATTTTTTTCATTTCGCATGCATGTCCATTGCCACATTTGACCTTCTACTTGAAAAAGTACGACCCAGTCTGACACACATGGACACCAATTCGAATACAGCAATGCCAGTGGTGTATTGCATTGCATCAAGGGCTATATATGGTCTATGAATCATAACAAGTAATTAAAACATTTTTAACTATTTTTTTTATGTTTTTTCATTGTTTTCCCCATCATATTTTTGTCTTTTCAGGTCTAAAATATAGGGTACCGTGTTTAGCCGCGTTTAGCGTCTGAAACATGGAAATCTTCTGCGTCTGAACCCAATTTTTTTGTTTCCAAAGAAACGCTGTTAAACGCAACTGCAAAAAACGGCAATAAACGAGACTGTGTACATGGTCACATAGGATAACATTGAATGAGTTCAGAGGTAGTTGAAAAAAGCGTCCAACTGCCTTTGAATGCACGTTTAACAGCGTCCTGTGTACATGGGGCCTTACAGTGCATTAGAGTGGAAGTAAACTCCCACTATTGTTTTGTACCTACAGCTAAGCCTATAAGGTGAGCCTATAAAGGCTTACCTGTAGGGTACAGTAAATATCTTATAAACGTGCACCTTTTAGTAGATATTTACATGTGTAGCACTAGAAATAATTCTACCTATTTTTGCTGCATAGTGCAGGCTGTAGAGGACTAGAGGCTCATCCTGCCACTGTTTCCCTGCAGACAGGCTGGGAAAGAGCTGAGTCAAGTGACAGCTGTAATAGAATTAGGAAAAAGTGAGTGACGTGCTTAGATCCATCCCAACCTTCTGAGGCCGGCTTGATGACCAACCCTTAGATGTGATCCTGTTTATGGCCATATGATCTCCTATGTGGGGTCAAATTGTCTGGTTAGCGTCCAATCTTTTTAGTGTTGGAGCAGGGTGATGATGCACAAGCACTTCTGATTTATTTATTTTGCACAAGGACACTTTTTCCTCTTCTCACATGTGGGGAATTTGGAACCACATATCAACTTTATACAAGGAGATTAAAAGGAACTGTTTGAGCATTTTTTTATGTTGACTTTGGAACACATGTTCAATCAATTTCTTTTGTTGGAGCACAATTTATTATATGAATTCTGGAAATAATTGCACTTATAAGCATTTTTGAGTATTGCACATCGCACTTTAAATTATGGGTTATCACGATTTCTTGTGAATCAGCAATGTTTTGACGTTTAGTGTGATGGTTTTTTTCATTTCATTTTTGAATATAGTTATTTTTATCATCTTACTATCACTGATGATAAATTAATGGAACAGCGCACCATTACATGGTTATATATAACTGATTTTATTACTTCTGCTTCAGAAGCAGCTTACCCCAATGTCTGCTTTGTCCTCAGAAAATCAAAGCAAGGTTCTTCCATATGCATCTGAAAGACAGATTCAAACAATTATGCTACAACTTGCTTGCAATGTACTCTTTTATTTAAAGATCCTTTTTGAAACAGAGGCAAGGGATTCCTTAAAAACCTTTTCACCTTTTCCATGATGCAGATAACATTAGAAGCCTCCAGATTTTCTGTGATTTGCTGTTTGAGATCTAATATCAAGGCCAACCGTAAATTGTTTTAGCGCTGCACTTTCTTATATATATAGTTTTTCTACTTTGCAAATTGATCCTTTTGCTGTGTCAGCTGCTAACACTCTATTTGAAGAGGCAGCGCGGTTCACCTGTTTATATATTTACAACTGTAAATTATTGGATGAGGAGGAGTTCTGCCATATGCACCATGGATTGCCAAATTTCCAAGGCATTAGCAACTTATTTGCCATGTAAAACAAAAGTACTTACCACCAAGAGCTCCATCAGTGTGTATTCCCGTAAATTCTTAGCACCAGACTGCAATAAATACAGGTCGTTAGGGGCTGACATCAGTCAATGAGCTCACAATGAAGAGAAATAATAAGTCGCAGGGAACATCTGTATAAAGTCAAGTTCTCACCTGGTAGTACACAGTGACCTCAGAGTTGGTATCCCCTTTATTCAGGGACTTGATTTTACACAAGTGATGAGCAGTTGGAAGCTCTACTACCTGGAACTGCACAGGAATCATCTGTTCCAGAGGTTGATACTGCAGCTTACTTGAGAAAGGGAAAAAGACATCAAGTCAGTTTACACTAGGCACATAGCAGGCAACATACACTACAACAGTAGATGATCCTTACGACATGACACTTCCTATTTCTGCTTCTGTCACATTACCCAACCAGTATTCCTGCTCTCAGTGGCAGAGTCTACAACATTACACACAATGCAAGCTTTTTGTAATGGCTGAACCAGTGTCCACCAAAATGCAGGCTACCGATCAGATAAAAAGAAATGTTTTCAAATGCTTCTATCTACAGGCTGGAGGAAAGACAGAGCAATCTGTTCATGCTACAACAGAAGGAAAGTTAATTGTTCCCCATTACAAAGGTGACATGGGGAAATACAGACTTTTTATTGGAATTAATAAAGACTTATACTGCATACACACGGTCGGAATTTACGTCAAAAAAAGTGTGATGGGAGCTTTTGGTCGGATATTCCGACCGTGTGTATGCTCCATCCAACTTCTTCTGTCTGAATTTCCTCCAGCAAAAGATTGAGAGCTGGTCTGTTCTCTATTTCTCTGACGGAAAAAGTTCTTGACGGAAATTCCGTTTGTCTGTATGCAATTCCGACGCGCAAAAAAAAACATGCATGCTCAGAAACAATTTGACGCATGCTCGGGAAGCATTGAACTTAATTGTCTCGGTTCGTCGTAGTGTTGTACGCCACCGCGTTCTTGACGGTCGAAAGTTCAGAGAACTTTTGTGTAACCGTGTGTATGCAAGGCAAGCTTGAGCGGAATTCCGTCGGGAAAAGCCATCCAAGATTTTTCCGACGGAAATTCCGCTCATGTGTATGGGGCATAAGGTTGCATCCTCAGAAGCAGGATCCAACTAGAAGGTATTTCAAGAAGAAGCTGTGTGATGTTGAGTCTATCTAAAGTCTTGGCAGGGTGGAGACTGGTAGATACCTGGCTTTGCAGGGATGATGGGGGGAAGGGGGTAATTAGAACTGGGTCTCAATAACGTAAAGTGCACTAAAATGCAGGTAGATTTTATGCCTGCTCATTCTTTCTAGCAATTAAGAGACTCCTGTTTGGGATACACGCTCACAATGATCCTTCAGGCCTGATAGCCCAGGATGCCACAAGATGAAGCAAGGAGGGGTAAATCTCCATGCACCAAGGAACAAATATATTCTGTTCATTTCTGTAGGAAGAGGTTCTTTCAATCTTCCTTGAGAATCAACTTATACACAAAGGAAACTTGTACTGAGACAAGTACAGAGCCTGCAACAGTTGCCTGTCTGCGGCTGGATTAGAGTATTCTCAGACGCTAACCTGAAACAAGCATGCAGATCAGAAAAGTCAGAGTAAATTGGCATACTTGTTCCAAGTTTCTGACTTAAGTACTGAATCCACTGGATCAAAATGACTGCAAAGCACTAGTATTTATAGAATCAACAATGGGAGCGTCTATAGGTCATCCCTAGGGTTCCCTTTGTGCACACATTTGTAACATTTCTAGTCTCACCTTATGACATAATTCAGGAACTCTGCAGACTCCTGAAGAGAAGGAAACAAAGAACATGCACATTTTTAAAACAAATCTAATCAAATATTGCAAATGCAGTTAATAAACCACTGACCCCACTTTTGTTTAAAATAAAATTGTTCTTGGGGGGGGGGGGGGGGGGTGCAGAATTTTCAATACAACATTTATTGTCCCACCTACCTTACTAGTGACATTGCCCTGTACCAAGCCCTCCACATAAAGACGAGACTTTGACTGGTCTACAAAAGAGTTCAGCTGCTCCAAGCTCACACCCTTTAGAATGGTCCTGTATTTCTCAATCATAGACCAGCGATTATGTTCCAGGATGATGAGGCGAACGTCTCTGAAAATACAGAAAACAAGACAAGCTCCAACCACTTGTACAAAACAGATAAGCTGGCAGACAAACTGCTACTGATCCAATATGCAGTTGCTTTCATAGACAAAATAGTAGTGCTCAGTGAAAAATGTTAAAGGTGAAAGGATCCGTTATCTACAGTATACGTACACATCTAACATACATACGAGGTGTGACAAATTAATTCCCGGAATGCCCGCAGCGTAGCGCTATGGTGGTGTTTTTTTTTTTTAAGTCCATTCAGGATTTAAATTGTCACACCTCGTACAGAGCTTTTATATATAGGTGATGGTCATGGAATAAAATCGTAAGGTGCTCTGAAGTTGATGCCTGCATTTTTAAAGAAAACCTGTACTGGCAGGAATTTGGAGGATACCATTCCTCAACTCCTTATGAAAATTTTATGAAAATTTTAGTTGCCTGGCTGTCTTGGACTTCAACATTTAGCCCATTTAGCTACCCACGTGTTGATTGGCACCACTCTTGCTTAAATGGACAGACTTTTCCGTTTATCCACACTGAGCAGTTTTCTTTCCCCTATGATGCCAACTGTTGGTTACCCGGGGGTCTCACAGATCCAATTTCTCTTTGGCAATCTCCACAGAGGCTTTTAAGGGCCTCTCATTTCTTGCAGCCCGCCAGCTAAAACCCCACCAAGATCTTGCTTACTAGACAGGTCCCTCTTGTATTAGGTTACTGGAGGGTTAACCAGCTGTCACATTTCCTGGGTTTGTTGCCCAAGCCTGTGCTTTTCCCCTGGGAGCTCCACTCCTTTGAGGAGCTATGTTTGGGCAAGAACTGGGCCTGGAGGTCTCTCTCCATCTTACAAATCCATTTTGGATCCCCATGCCGTCTCGGACCCACCTTTTTTGGCAAAGTGGGAGAGAGACCTGCAAGTCACCTTTACAGAACCCTAAAAGGAGCGCATACTCTTCTTTGCGCAGAAATCCTCTCTCTGTAGTAAGTATCATGAGACCACTTACAAAATAACTACCCATTGGTATAGAACTGCGTTGGTTTTGGCTAAGCTGTTTTTCCATCACACTGGCCATGTTGGCGTTACGGCCTACACCCAAGCACCATCTTACACATTTTCTGGGAATGCCCCAAACTATAAACTTTTTGGAAGCCAGTTCTTCAACTGGTACACAAATTTACAGACATCTCCCTACATGATGACCCAGCTGCAGTCCTACTTAACCACTTCCGGACCACCCATATACTGCGGCAGGGCAGTCCGGCTGTGTGAACCGATGCCGTTCCTTGCATAAGGCGCTCACATGCGGGTCTGGCGGACTCTATGTCTGCCGGCCACCCACGATCGCGGTAAAGAGAGGCAGAACGGGGATCTACCTATGTAAACAAGGTGGATCCCTGTTCTGACAGGGGACAATACTGAGATCGGCTGTTCCTAATAATCAGGAACAGCAATCTCTGCGTTGTCCCAGTAAGCCCATCCCCCACATAGTTATAACACACCCAGGGAACACAGTTAACCCCTTGATCGCCTCCTAGTGTTAACCTCTTCCCTGCCCGTATCATTTATACATTGATCAGTACATTTTTTTTTTTTAGCACTGATCACTGCAATAATGTCACTGATCCCCAAAAAGTGTCACTTGGGGTCAGATTTGTCCGCCGCAATGTCGCAGTCCCGCTAATCCTGCCAAGGACATTTATACAGTAATCAATGGCTATTTTTAGCTCTGATTGCTGTATAAATGTCACTGGTCCCAAAAAAAGTGTCCGCCGCAATGTCGCAGTCACGATAAAAATTGGGATTTTTTTTTTTTAAACCAAAAATATGTAAAAGAATACATATCGGCCTAAACTGAGGAAAACATTTTTTTTATTTTGGGATATTTATTATAGCAAAAAGTACAAAATTGTGTGTTTTTTTTTTCAAAATTGTCACTCTTTTTTTGTTTATAGCGCAAAAAATAAAAAGCGCAGAGGTGATCAAATGCCACAAAAAGAAAGCTCTATTTGTGGGGAAGAAAGGACATCAATTTTGTTTGGGTACAACATCGCACAACAGCGCAATTGTCAGTCAAAGCGACGCAGTGCCGTATGGCAAAAATGGCCTGGTCATTAAGGGGGTAAATCCTTCTGGGGCTGAGAGCACGGAGAGAGAAGGTGTTTGAGAAGTCCCTTCTCAAACACCTTCTTAAAGCCACAAGGGCGTGTATGTGGAAACAGTCTACACCAACAGTGGCCCAATGACTCGCAAGAGTCAATGACACTAAACAGATGGAAGACCTGACTTCTGCTCTTCGATATAAGTCAGAGGAACCAGATGATTTTACTGGGATAACTTCTGCTTCTCTGATTAATTCCTCCAATATGCATAAACTATATCACTTACCTGGGATTTATACTGCCTGACTAGTAATGGGTACTTCTGCTTCCCAGGGGTGACTTGCTTTTTTCCCCCTCCAGCTCCTTGACCCCACTTTACTTTATTTTTTCTCACTCTCCCTTCTTTTCTTGTCTTCACCTTTGCTTTTCTTTCTCTTATATTTACTTTAATAAAAATTGGCATGCACAGACTCTAGTTGAATACTCCTCACCTGACTTCCCCCTGTGAATCTGTAGCATCTCATGGAAGTTAGAGGGATGTTCCTCTCATATAAAGTTGGTCCCTGCACTGCCCAACCTGAGGGCTCCCTAAACCTGTTTGTTTGCCATGTCATTGCTGCTGATATTTGTATTTACAGCGTTTTCTCTTTCGGTAGTCTTGGCTTATTATAACAACTCTACATCTACATTCTGTGAAGTTTACATTTTATCATATCTGTTGCACGCCTTCAAGTATTGAAGCCGCTGGATCAGCATGACAGACAGGCAACTAGCTGTAATGATCCACCTGCAACCCCTATTGGACTCTCAGATCTTAAACAGATAATTCTCTCTCCTCTCCTTGCACATGTTTAACCCCTTCCCACTGGCCCTGATGCTCTGTTAAATAGATCACATGATCAAAATCCAGTCCCGCCAGCTACAAATCTTTAGCCTGGTGCTGAGAGCATGCATACAGTGAGCACGCTCTAAACACACAAACATCGGCCATCCAGCAGCGCATTTCTGAGACATGTGGATGATAAAGCCCACCCTTTTACATCTGCATATATGTGTTGAGCAGTCAAAAAGGGGTTAAAACCTAGAGAATTGTTGTACAGGGGGTCCCCTACTTACAAACATCCGACTTACAAACGACTCCTACTTACAAACAGAAGGAGACAACATCTGCCCATCATGCTGGGATTTCCAAGAGTTGCACCCTGGAGCATCAGCAGCATATTACACACACCATCAAGAGCTCTGATGAAGACCTAATGCTTTGAAGTTAACAGAGGGCTCACTAATTATGATACAAGTATTTCAGGTGGGGTTTCCTTCCAAGGAGTGAAAAGGAAAGAAAATGATGGCACTTCAGTAATGAAAGGTAAAACAGATATGCGTTAAAATGATTGGGTGCACAAATGTGAGCAATTATTTTAGCAAAAGGTTTGCGCAAAGAGCTGACAGGCTCAAGGAAGCGGGTTGTCAATTATCTTATGTCAGTAGATGGTCTAAAATATTGACCTTTACTTTGGTTAAATTGATCAAAAGCAACAAAGTAAAATCAAAATTGTATTAAGATGTCAAAGTAGGAATATATACTATTAAACATATTGAAAATATTAAAAGGACAGAGATGTGTTAAACCTGAAGTGCCATTTATGCAATCAGCAGGTAAATGCACAGTATACACTCACTTGCCCAGTTTCTCTGGTTTTATGAGAAGATTGAAGTAGGTCTTTTTCAGCTGCTGTGTGATCATCTTAAATACGTCAGGAGAAGCTCTGAAGTCTGCCAGGTGGTCAATGATCAATTCAAAGAGAAGCTACGCAAAAGGGTACAAAACACATAACAGATGTTAATGCTTAATTTACATGCTCAGGAACTAAATTATATTAATACTGAAAGGTATGGGAGAGTGCACAGTAAAGCCTTATTGAACAGTAGGAATCTGCATGTCTCCTTTTATAACAGATCCCAAAAAGATTAAGACGCTTGGCTTACCTGCAATTTCGTAGAGTACATTACAGGAATCAGAGGACTTAGATGACTACTTGGGTTACGCGGCCACCTTCAGGTCAATAGACATGGGCCAAAACAAGCAGAAATACCCACCCAGGCATAACCCCTCTCAGCTCACCTAAGCCTCAGTTTTGTAAGCAATGAGGAACACAGATAAGAGAGGAGGGATCCCTGTTTCCTGTGATGTACTCCAAGAAAAGCATTTTACATGTAAATCAAAAATCATAATTTCTTAAAACGTACTGTATTTCACAGGACAAAGAGGACTTATAGATATTCATGAATAATTGGGATGTCCCAAAGTATTGAACATGAGGGGTGGGCAACAGAGTGACAAAGCCAAAACGCCCAAACTGCAAAAACAGAACAGGGGGAATCCCACTAGAATGCCTCCTGAAAGACCTTCTGCCCAAAACTGGCATCCACAGATGCATGAACATCTCCCTAATACATTTAGTAAACGTGCGACAAGCAGCCTTACGAATTGAATAGCTTGATGCTGAAAAGCTCAGGGATGTATTGGTTGATCCAAGGACCCCTGAGGGTTTTGTGCTGCAGAGCTCTGGAAACAAACTGGGCATAGAAGACTGCATCAAAGGTGGCTATTGTCTTCCCTAGCGCATACCCAGATTGAGGAGCCTTCCAACAACTTCAGGGACTTTAATTCAGCTCAGAGAGACAGGCATATCTTCTGCAGGAGCAATTCCTACATTCCTGCAATTTCGAGCACCAAGCCTAAGCACCCCTGGTGTCGAGTCGATCATTGCCTTCACAGTGGTAAAGATCACCTACTCAGTGCCTGTTGGAGATGCATTCAGCTAAGTCCAGGCACCCAGCAGAGTAGGACTGAACCCAAAAACAAACATTTACTATATATTGCAGCTTACCAATTCTTTATATGTGGTGGCTGGGTTTTCTTTCCCTTTATTTTTACCTGTTTGTCCTGCCAGGGAACTGCAATAGCAGCTCCTGCCTAACCCAACCTTTTGGTGGTCTTCTAGAGAGGAGATGCATATTTTCCCCTCCAAGTACTTAAACAATGTGAAACTGTGGCCAGAGTTCACAGATGACATTTTTGTCAACTGGACAGGCACTAGGGAGGAACTACAGGACATGGGTACTTTCTTGAACCATTGTGGAAGGTATTATCTTTAATCCAGAGATTTTGCACACTGATATTCCCTTCCTGGATGTTAGGGTGCTGGTAAGCGCCGGCCCCCGAAGACTTGGCTTATTTGGCATTGCACTAATAAATTAGTTGATATGTTTGTAACAAAATGCTGGTGAAACTTCATTGCTTTATTGCCAGTAAGCTTTATTTTTCAACAGACCAAGCGGTCCAGCAAAAGTGGCAGTTAAGAGTGTTAAGACAAACAATTTACCACTGACAGGGATGCTTACAATGGTCAGCTTTATTCATTTATTTAAACCTTTATCCCAAAAAGGAATAACAAACATTTGCTATAACAACTTAATGAGTGTACTTGGACTTCGGCTTTAAATCTGCTAATCCATCTAACACTACCCTCTCCCCAGACTGACAATGCCGCTATCCAAAGATGTACAGGAAGTGTGTGTTATTGGCCAGATCACCAGCTGAAAAAAAAAAAAAATAAAAAAAAAAAAATAAAAAACAGTGCAGCCACCACATGAGGTTTGGGTAAGCTGCAAAAAAACTATTTTGTTTTTAGGTTTAATATTGCTTGAAGAATATGTCATTTCCTGTTAGCACCGTGTCGCTATAAACTGTCAGCAGATGAGTGAACTAGTCAGAGAGGAGGAAGGTGCAGCATGGTAAAGTGAGCTCACCGCTGCTCCGCCTCCACTGCAGGGAGATACACCAAGGACATCTAGGTGGTGGAAAAATAAAACTACAGCAGCTGTAAACCTGCAGAGCACCCTAAGGCTACTTTTACACTGGAAGCTTCGGCCGTTAGCACTAAAGCGCCGCTCTAGCACTGTTTTAGCTGGGCTTTTTGGCCACTAGCAGGGCGCTTTTTACAAACAAAAAAAAAAAAAAAAAAAGGCAAAAAGTCCCGTTTTATGGCGCTTTCAAAGCGCTGCCCATTCATTGCAATGAGCAGGACGTTTTGGGAACTCTAAATATAGCGCTCCCAGCTCGCCCCAAAGATGCTACTTGCAGGACTTTGCATAAGGTCCCGCAAGCCCACCGCTCCAGTGTGAAAAGACACACTGCAATGAATGGGAGGCGGTTTTCAGGCGCTTTGCAGAAGCTATTTCTAGCGCTAAAGTGCCTGAAAACCACCCCAGTGTGAAAAGGGTCATTGGACACGCTTTTTTAAAGCACTCTGAATGTCAATCAAAGCACCGGTCACTAGTGTACACAGACCGGTTTACACCTTGCTTTTGCTGTGCTTCAAAAATGATACCCCATGTCGCTTTAGTGGTGCTTCAAAGCGTCTTCAAAAACTCCATAGAAGTCTAAGACAAAGCTCGCTTGAAGCACCTGCAGCTTTGTTTTGTATTGGAGGTATTGCAGGTATGAGATAACATGTGCCAAGCCTCATTTAAGCTTCAGAAAAGCATCACTGAAGCACCACAGAAGCATAAAAAACACATCAAAAACACATTTTGAAGCAGTAAGTGTTTTAATGTGTGTTGAAGTCGAAGCAAGTGTAAATGAGCCCCAAGAGGAAAACCATGGAACAGAAAGTTCTGTGCACATGCTCACACAAGGCTCCTCTAATTGTGCTGCATGATCAGGTCCCAGACAAGAAGAAATGGCGGGAAATTTAATGGCGGTTGGGAATAACAGTGCTCACCTGCCAAAGTAAAAACAAAGTTTTTACAGTAAACACGTTTGCTTTTATGTGATTATTATCAGAAATGCATCGCCCCACAGTCAGCAAGGAACATTGCCCATTTTTAAAAAAAGAGGGAAAGGGAGGGGTAGGAGATGCAGTCCCCTCACAGTATTCAGCAGATAGTGCTGTGCTCTCCAGTAATGCTGCTTATGAGCCAATCGCATTACATGCTGATCTGATCATACTCATTACATGTCCAGGCCCTAGTACTGACATATGACAAGGAATCCTCAGTTGTCAGCTTGTCGTTTCAATGAACTACTATGGCTTTGTTGAGCGCTCTGGTAGTTCTTGGTCTTTTCCTGTCAGCATGCAACTGCCTGCCCGTATGAGGTACGAGCTCACAGATACAGATAGACAGGTACGAGCTGACAGATAAGTCTGCAGGAGTCCTGCATGGCACCTGCAATCTGCTGATCGTGGGTGCAGTGCTTTTGAGGCGCCAAGTAAAAAAAAATAAAACATTCACTTTTTTTTAACCTACAAGAACATGTGCATTTATTTTAAAAGGTAAACTTTAACATAGCCAACATAAATCTGGCTGACTGGAAAGACTTCCAGGATTTCAATACATCCAACATGAATCTACCAGTACTGTTGGCTGACTGAAGAGACTTCCTATATGAGCATGAATTTTCCAGCAGCTGGTGATAGCAGAAAACCTTGCAGAAAATTCTAGCAGAGAAGGAGACCTCTATTCTCCTGGTGACACCAAGTCAACAGGTGTGAGGTGGAAAGGATTACAACATCTAAGCCTCGATTCACACAGGGGCAACACGACTTCAGCGTGACTTTGCAAGGCGACTTCAACGCGGCTTCAACGCGACTGCAGCGCGACTTTAAGCAACTTACAACGCGACTTCAAGTTGCCTCCAGGACAGGTGACTTTGGCTGTGGCCAATCACAGAATAATCAGCTCTCTGGGAGGGAGGGGTTTGCCTGGGTAAACTAATTTCTTTTCCTATAAAGTCGCTTCAATATAGATGGAGATCCAACTTGGAGGCGACTTCCATTGAATTCTATGGGTACAGGTCGCCTAGAAGTCGGATTGAAGTAGTACAGGAACCTTTTCTGAAGCCAGAGCGACTTCAGTAATGTAAATTAAGACGCTCTCATTGACTTTAATGCAAATCTCAAAGTAAAGCAACTTGGGGCGACTTGAGGGTTTACAAGTCGGATCCCAAGTCGTTGTAGTGTGAACCGACCCTTAGGTGATGGCCTTTCGTTTCTTGTGCCTAGCATCCTTGGGACTTGCTCCAAGTTGAAAATAAAATAATGATGCATTGATAAAAACATTACCGTCTGTCTTTTATATATCTGCCTAGAGAGTAAACCTTTAACCTTTGCTGCAAAATTTTTTACATTTTTTTAAAGAAGCTAGATTTGGCCTTTAACCACTTAAGGACACAGCCTTTTTCTGACATCTGTTGTTTACAAGTAAAAATCAGTATTTTTTGCTAGAAAATTACTTAGAACTCCGAAACTCCGAAACATTACATTTTTTTTTTTATTAGCAGAGACCCTAGAGAATAAAATGGCCGCCCTTGCAATTTTGTATGTCACACGGTTTTTGCACAGTGATGTGGGAAAAAATACACTTTAATTAATTTAAAAAACAAAACATAATATATACCCCAATTTTTTGGTATAATATGAAAGATGATGTTACGCCAAGTAAATAGATACCCAACATTAAAATTGGGCACGCTCATGGAATGGCGCAAAACTACGATACTTAAACATTTCTATAGGCCTTGCTTTAAAAGTTTCTACAGGTTACCAGTTTAGAGTTACAGAGGAGGTACCTCACATGTGGTGCAAACACAGTTTACATATGTGGGCATTCACTAACGTGCAAGCACTTGAGGACAGGGGCGCTTTAAAAAAAATGTACATGGCCCAAGAACCTGGAAGCTCCGGTTGCTCTGGTCCTCCAAGGGCATAGAGATGATTGGTCATCTTGAAATTGTTTATCTCTATGGCAAGACACTGGTAGCACTGGATGGTTCCCAGGCTCAGTGATCAGGAACGTAGGCCCGGGAACCGGTGGGGACGACACCACCACTCCCACCACTTCTAAAAGTCATCCTGCAGCGAATCTGCCACGGGGATAACTTTTATCTGAAAGATCGGTGCCTAAGGGAAAAGAAAATACCAGGGTTATGGTATCTAGCTGCAGCCATAACCCCAGTATTTAACGTCAAAGTAATGATGTATTTTCCCAGTTAGGCGGTCGGCAAGTGGTTAAGTATAACTTAAGGAAGCCACAGTAGAGTTTCATGCATCATCAGCTTATTTCTCCTCTGAAAGAATTGCTACAAGTTTAGGACATTCATACTCACTGAAAGCTTGTGGTTGAATCCCTTCATTTTGATGACCAAGCCATGTTCTCCGGCCACCAGTTTATATTCGAGCTGAGCGACATCTGCTTCATAGGCAGGTTCTGCCAGTGTGTGAGCCAGAATATTGACGAAGATGTCGAACAGAACCAAGCTGAAACAGCAAAACAGGGCAGAAGGCTGTCAGTAAATATCAAGGAATCAATGCTTTTGGAGCCACTAAAGATATAACTTTTTACATAGGTCTGCAATAATAGTAAAGAAATGCATGATGTCAGAGAAAAGGAAAGCACATCGTTAGGCGGTAATCAATATGCCGCACAACATTTGCACATTACTTGACTTTATAGCAGGCTAAAATAAAATATTTAATGGAATGGAAGGAGAAGATTATTGGTGTAATCCAAAGTAGAAAGATCATGGACAGCCTTGGAATTTCAGATTATAATTATTATTATACAGGATTTATATAGCGCCAACAGTTTGCGCAGCGCTTTACAACATGGGGGCAGACAGTACAGTTCCAGTACAAATCAATACAGGAGGTATCAGTGGGCCCTGCTCGTTAGAGCGTAAAATCTAGAAGGGAGGGTCAAATTAAACAAAAAGGTATCAACTGTGGAGGATGATCAGATGGAGAAAATAAAAGTACAGTTGTTAGGTGTGAGTAGGATAGGCTTCTCTGAAGAGAAGGGTTTTCTGGGATCATCTAAAAGCTAATAGAGTAGGAAATAAGCGGACAGATTAGGGTAAGGCGTTCCATAGGATTGGACAGGCTCTGGAAAAGTCCTGGAGGCGAGCATGGGAGGAGGTGACGAGGGATCTAGAGAGCAGGAGGTCTTGAGAGGAACAAAGAGAATGAGTAGGTTGGTATTTAGAGACTAGGCTAGAGATATAGCTGGGGACAAAATTGTGGATGGCTTTGTAAGTAGTTGTTAGTATTTTGAATTAAATTTGTTGGGTAAGCGTAAGCCAGTGGAGGGACTGACAGAGAGGAGTAGCAGACACAGAGCGATTGGTAAGATGGAAGAGTCTGGCAGCAGCATTCATGATGGATTGAAGAGGTGATAGACTATGTAGAGGTAAGCCAATGAGAAGGGAGTTGCAGTAGTGGAGGCGAGAGATGACCAGAGAGTAAATTAAGAGCTTTGTTGTGTCATTGGTTAGAAAGGGGCGTATTTTGGAGATGTTGCGGAGGTTGAGGCGGCAAGGTTTGGACAGTGATTGGACGTGGGGCTTAAAGCAGAGTTCAGAGTCCAGGGACTACACCTAGAACCTTGATATGCGGGCATGGGCTTATAGTTGTGCCATCAATTTTGACAGAGATCAGGGGAAGGGAAAGGGGCATATGGGAGAGGAAAAATTATAAGTTTGGGTTTGGATAGATTGAGCTTAAGGAAGTGGTGTGACATCCAGACTGATATATCTGTTAGTAAATTAGTGATACGCGAGGAGATTAAGGGAGTGAGCTGAGGTGTAGAGAAATAGATTTGGGTGTTGTCAGCATAGAGATGGTATTGGAGGCCATGGGAGGCTATCAGCTGACCCAGGGAGGAGGAGGTGTAGATTTAAAATAGGAGAGGTCCAAGAACAGAACCTTGGGGGACCCCAACAGAGAAAGGAAGAGGAGAGGAGGAAGCAGATTTGTAAGTAACGCTAAAAGGTGCAGTTGGATAAGTAGAAAGAGAACCAGAGAAGAGTACAGTCACAGAGACCAAAGGCATAGAGTTTTTTGAGGAGGAGGGGGTGGTCAACCATATCAAAGGCAACAGAGAGGTCCAGAAGTACAGAATAGTGTCCATTGGTAATTGGCCGTTAGTAGATTGTTTGTTAGTTTTAGGAGAGCAGATTCTGTGGAGTGTTGAGGACAAAATTCAGACTGAAGGGGATCAAGAAGGCTATTATCAGCAATGTGGTCGCTCAGTCGGTTGAAGACCAGACGTTCAAGGAGGCTGGATAAAAATGGGAGCAAGGAGATGGGACGTAGGTTGTTAAGATTGGATGGGTCCAGTGAGGGCTTTTTAAGGATGGGGCTGACAAGTGGATGTTTTAGAGAGTTGGGTGAAGATGCCAGAAGAGAGGGAGAGATTGAAGATGTGGGTTAGGAGAGTGCAGAATAGAGCAAGAGGGTGAACGTAGCATTTGCGAGGGAACAGGATCCAGAGGGCAGGTGGTAAGATGGACGTTCGCAAGTAGTTTAGCAACCTCGTCTATAGTGGTGGTGTTGAAAGACAGAAGTAATGATTGTACCTGTGGGAATGAAGTGTAGAGCGTGGAGGGTACCTGAACAGCAGAGATCTCCCCGCAAATTGTATCAATATTCTGTTTGAAGTGATTGGCGAGTGAGTGAGTTAATGGGTGGAGGCGGTGGAGGACGAAGTAGAGAGTTTAAGGTAGAGAAGAGTTGACAGGGACGGGATGATAAGTTGCTAATGAGTGATAAAATAGGTCTGCTTGGCAGTAAGGAGGCTGGAATTGTATTTTTGGAGAGCAGATTCATATTGGTTGAAATCATTCTGAGACTTAGAGTCTTATGTCACAGGCGCTCATGAGCACGACTATGTTTTTTCAGACTGCTAGTATCATCTGTTTGCCAAGGTTGAAGGGGTCGGGGCCTGATTCTGTGTGTAGTAAGGGGGGGGGGGGGGGGGCAGTGAGTTCAGTGAGGCTAGAAGTGAAGCGTTGTAGACAGAAGTGGCTAGGTCGGTGCAGGATAGGGGTGAGATTTTGTCATAGAGGTCGTGAGTAGCAGAGTAAAGATGAGAAGGGTTGAGATGATGTAAGTTTCTGCGGGTAACTTTTAGGCGGTTTGAGGGAGAGTAGGTGGAGGAGAGGGAGAGATTGACACTAATAAGGTAGTGATCAGAGTGAGGGAATGGATAGTTAGAGAGGTTGCACAGAGTGCATAGGTGGGAGAAAATTTGGTCAAGGGTATTGCCTTCAGAGTGAGTAGCAGCATGTATCCATTGCTTCAGGTCAAAGGAGGACGTTAGACTGAGAAGTTTGGAAGTGGCAGGAGTGTTAGTATTAATAGGGATGTTGAAGTCACTGAGAATGATTGTGGGGATTTCAGAAGAAAGAACGTGGGGTAGCCAGGCAGAGAAGTCATCAAGAAAGGTTGATACGGGTCCAGGTGGGCAGTAGATCACAGCTATCCTTAGAGAAACTGGATTGAAAAGACGAATGCAGTGTGCTATGAAATAGGAGGGTGACAGAGAGGGAGGTGGGTGTAGTACCTGAAAGGTGCTATATGGGGCTAGAAGGATTCCGACACCTCCTCCCTTATGTCCACTGGATCTGGGGGAGTGAGTCCAGAGAAGACCACCATGGGATAGGGCAGCAGAAGACGCAGTGTCGGATTCATGAAGCCAGGTTTCGATAATGGCGAGTAGATTAAATGAGTTAGCGATAAAGAGATCATGGAGAGAGGTGAGTTTGTTAGAGACAGAGCAGGAATTCCAAAGGGAGTAAGAGAAAGGGAGTCTGGTTTTGGGAAGAAGAGAAATGGGAACTAAATTGTGTGGATTGCGGTTGCTGCCAGAGGGTGTGGGGTAATGGGTACATTGAGTACGGTTAAATGATGGAGGCCCAGGGTTTGGGGATATATCTCCAGAGGTTAGAAGCAGAAAGGTGAGGGAGGTAATGTGGGAGTGCGATTTATATGAAGGGACATGCCCCAGTGTCCAGGAGATTTTTTGTGTGTGGATTTAGAATTAGCAGAAGTTGGTGGGTGCAATAATAAGAGGACAGAAGTGAGGGTGATATATATATATGCTGTGGGGTGAAGAGGGGTGAAGGAGAGTTAGTTTAAGGATAGAGGACAAAGCTGTCAGGAGTGGTAGAGAGTGCATGTTACAAGGAGAAAGTTGGTTTAGTTGTCCTGACCTGGTCCTAAAAAGGTACTTAACCACTTGCCGCACGCCGATGTACGTCCAAAGTTTGGCGGCGGATATCGTCGTTATGGCAGCAGCTAGCTGCCATAACCCCGGTATCCCCGTTTTCTCTTAGGGTGTTAGAAAAAAAAAAATATATAATGTTTGGGGGTTCTAAGTAATTTTCTAGCAAAAAACCCTGTTTTAAACATGTAAACACCTAAAATCCAAAATGAGGCTGGTCCTTAAGTAGTTGAAGCAACATCTGAACCGCTGGCGGCTTTGGTGAAGACCTCACCACAGGTGACAGAACATTCAGCTAAAGTAGCAGTGCTGATATACAGGAACTTTACCTGTTAGTATTCAAACCGATCTCTGTGGAGTCCCAGGCTGTCCACAGGGTCTGTACTTCTCTCTAGGTCTAAAATAATTAACCTGGAAATCCCACCCTCTGACTGACAGCTGCCTAAGCCAACGTCATCTTCAAAGTTTGAAGTTTGTTAGGACAGGTACTTGACATGCAACAACTGACAGGTTTCAATTGATTTCTGACAAACTGACAGCATAGATAACAATGCATGGCTCAAATTAAGTCAGTGAAGCTAAATCACAGGAAAATATAAATCTTTCATAAGTGACTTTACGTACTTTCATTAAAATCAAATCAGACCTCTGAAGTAAAAGTAAATTTTTACACAAGGTTTTCACAGCTGCTATTTAGGAATTGCTAGACCACTGTCGTGGGAGAGAGGGACAATAAAAAGCATACAACAGCCTCCATACTCGGGTATTGTTAGATGGGATAAAAGGCATGACATGCATTATTTTCAGGTGTTGTGCTAGTGCAGTGATGGCGAACCTTGGCACCCCAGAAGTTTTGGAACTACATTTCCCATAATGCTCATGCTTTCTGCAGTGTAATTGAGCATCATGGGAACTGTAGTTCCAAAACATCTGGGGGCCAAGGTTTGCAATCTCTGTCCTAGTGCAATACCTAAAATAAAGCTTGATTTTAAAAAGTAATGAATGAAAAAAAAATGCTAGTTCTCGATCGCACTGACTGCAAGTTTCTAAAGGGTGACTATTACAGCAGAACTGTGAATTATTTGTGAAAATTGCTAGCAGGTACTTTTTGGTACAGCGATGCATGTGCAGCTCAGTGTGCAATTTCAGCATTTTGCGCCAAAACAAAAAAACCTGAGCAAATCAGCAGGGGAGTTACATCATTTGAACTTCAACATTATGACAAGAGCTCTTGGGCCCCCAAATAGTAAAATATAGCTTTAGAGTAGAAAATGTAACCGTTTCACCTGGGAATAAAAAAAATATGTTTCTGTGATAAATATCAGCCTTCTGATTAAAATAGCAGCATAAACCAAAAGATGCGTTATGTAACATTAATTTTTCTGATAAGCAGACAGCAAAATGAGTTTTTACTATTTCAAAGCACTCATTACAGAATACACAGAGCAGATAAAACAAATTCATGAGTACAAAGAACTTACTTTTCAGGTGACTGTTGGATCAATGGAGAGATGAGATGAAAGCGCATATAAGCTAGAAAGGAAATAAAACAAATTATTCTATCCCTGTCACAGAAATTTTTCTGCAACTTTACTTCTGTAAAGCCCAAGCAAGAGAAGTATGGAAGTATTCCTCAAGTGTTACCTTTAGGTATCTTAAACTTGTTGTCCTTTTTGTACCACAAGCAGCCCTTTTCAGTGTTCACAATCTTCTCTGGATACTCTTTGTCTGGACAGTCAGAGGTCTTCAGACTGAAGTCGGTGGCTGGGTGAGAAATAAAATCATAGCAATTGTCAGGACACGGAGACCAAGTGTACAGAGAGCTCAATAATGAGGAATGCACATTTTTATCACCAAACAATTAAAAAGGTGACCACTCTATCATAGTGTAGTGGATACATTAACTAAATTAAGCTATAAAATGAAGCACACATCAGGAACCCCCTACCCTGTCTGGGAGTTAAAGATGTTCTACAGCTATAAATGTCACTGCCAGACAGCATCTTGATTAATTACTGTTCTGTTAGAGATGACTCCAATAGAATTAAATATTTGCATCCTAGCAGTAGCTTCTCAAGAAAAAAGGTATGATCCATGGCATAAATAAACTTGGCAGAGGTAGAAGGGGATAATTTGGCATGTGATAACACCAAAAAATTACTGCAAAAATTAGACCCCTTTATTTTAAAATAGAAGCTAAAGAATGGAAAAAAAAAATTAAAATCCTCCCAGCAGCCTTTCCTGGCCTCCTCAGTACAGGATAGTGCTGCATAAATCTAGTTCACGGGCTACTGGTGTCTCCTCACTACCTTCCCATAGACTTGAAGGGGCCATAAACATACTGCAGAAGCAACATTTTATTTACGTCTATGTGGCCTTTGTGCAAAGACAGCACGGGATGCTGTAGCCATCGGGGGAAGTAAGCAAAGACCTGAAGGGAGGTTAGATTTGTAGATTATTGTATTGATTGGGCTATGAAGGGGACCGGCAGGGTCCACTTTTTTTATGAAAAAGGCGAACTAGAAATTGCGGTTGCATTTGCAGGTATGTGCTGGGCAGCAGTTGTTATACACACACACACACACATTATAAATTTAAAAATTAACTTTTTCATTTAGCTTTATTTCTATCACACAGGGTTAAACTCCAGTACCCTATAAAGCATCTAACTGAGCAGAGATCTGCTCAGTTAGGCCTCATTCACACATCAATGTATACCCCATGCGAGGGCCCTGTTTACCTGCACAGGGATGCATAGGTGTTCTGTGCCTCCCTGTGTAGGTAGTCCACTGATGTCAATTGGGATGTAACAGCTGCATGGACAAAGCCACTGCTCCCAATGCAACATCCACACAGGTGCACAACCCCAAATGCATATTGTGTTAGTTCGGGGGGACACATTCACACGGGTATCAAACCGACAGCAGCGGAATGTTTAAGCAGCTGCTGCATCCCAATTGATATCAGTGAGACTGCCTGCATGAGCATACACACCACCTGTGCGGGTAAACAAGGGGCTCACATGGGGTGCTCATTGTTATGCCCCATGTGAACGAGGCCTTACATGCTTCCCTGGCTGTATCAGCCAGAGGATGATGGCTCTAAAACCTGAAGTGACTAAATCAGTGTCGCTTCCGGATCCATTCCGGGCAGAGGAGGTCGAGGAATGGATGTTCGTCTGTCTCCTTTCGCTCACCATTCTGAAGCCCTCAGATGCCATCAGCTTGTGCTAAACCCTTCACTCTTTAGACATATGTTGTACATCCAAGGACCTTAACTGGTTAATGAAGGGGATTTCATTTTCAAGCTGCACTAGAAATACTACAGCGAGTATAGGACAGTATAATCATGTCTTTCTGCTATACTATTATGGTTTAATCCGCAAAGTCAACAGGAGTTCTTTTGCTGCACACTGACCGATGAACTTGTTTTCTGCTGGAAGATGGAGGTCTGCATTTAATGGGAAGTCGGTGGCCCACAGATCTTTCCATTGTGCACTGATGTCTGTAAACAAAATAACGAAAGTTATTACAAGTAGATGCTCAGGACTATAGTGAGGATAGAAGGAATGTTGTAATATTTTTTAATATAATCTCCAAGATTGTTACCTTCAACATTGTACTGAGTGCCAAACCATTTCTCCTTCAGGTCACACTTGTCCTCATTGGCAGGAGAAAGAAGCAGCAGATTTGCTTTATCAGGAGTAAGGCCTCGAAGAGCATCTGCAATTACCTGAACACAACAAGAAGTGGGCATATATTAGAAGTCCTCTGCTTTGTTCCTATAGACTGAACCCACTGTTATCAGAAGAAATTCACTGAACATAAGATTTGCATACAGCCCTCGTCTTCTTGTGTGCTGTTAGACCTAGTCAAAATGCCAACCCTACTACAGCAAAATAAAGAAGTTCTCTTTTTGCAAGCAAAGCAATCACCTAAAACTACCACATAAATGCTAAGTAGAGCATCTACAGCTGCGTTTTTCAACCTTATTTCAGTCAAGGCTCCCTTTAGAATCCTACACAATCCAAGGCACACCAGTCTGAGGGCTCATTCACACCAGGGGGTGCATCCAAGCACACTCGCTTTTTTGCATGTTCCCACAGGGCACATTTTTTTAATGAGCTGCTCTGTGTAAAACACGCAAAAGGGTGCTGGCATGATTTTTTTTTTTGCACAGCAACAAGGCACTATGCGTTTTAGCAGGCACAAACGTATGTGCATTTGCTAGATGCATGGGGGTTGTCATCAAGAATTAAATGGCACCCACACTCATCTGCGAAAGGCAGCACATTTTTGTGTGATATGGGAAACATGCGATTTTGCGCAACGTACCACACTGCATCTGGTGTGAACAAGCCCTCAAATGTACTCTGTGAGGCAGAGTTTAGTTGTCTGTAATCCTCCCCCCCCCCATCCATCCCAAATCCCCTCCCACCCAAATCCCCCCTCCTACCACAACCGCCCCTAAATCCCCCCCTCCTACCACAACCCCCCCTAAATCCCCCCTTCAACCCAAATCCCTCTCCCAAAAAAAAAAAATCCCCACCCACTCCCAAATCCCCCACACCCCCAAATGCCCCCTCTTTCTTTTTTTTTTTTTTTTTTAAATATTTTATTAAGTTTTCACAAAAGTATAACATGTAAAACAGGTATATGCACATGTTACAAGTTGGCAATGAGTAAAGTTGATAGTTACATCATATTTGGCTATTGTATATATCACTTGGCATGACATTAAATGCAGCAGGAATCGGCATATGCTGAACCTGTTATGGTCCATATATAGGAGTCGGAATAAAAATAAAATCGAAAAATAATAATAATAAAAAAATAAAATAAACCCAATGCATATAGAATGAGAATCAGAATCGTGAGTGAAAGTTGTGTTATATCTAAGGTATCCCTCTGGTGTAAGATACCATGTCTAAGTGAGATTTTTCCCAGCCGAAATGTCTCCATTCCCACCCGAGCACCCCCATATGGGCACTAGCTGTGCCCGGGTGGGATGCCCCCTCTTTCTAGCACCAATTCTGTCCCTACAGTAGTGACAGCAGTAGTGAGGGGGAGAGAGTCAGGAGGTGGTGTGGGTTGTGCTCTCTCTCTCCCCTCCTAGCTATTCTCCTTCCTCTACATTCAGATCTGTGCGATCCTCGGTTAGCTCCTGTGCTAAATGAGACAGAGAGCACTGTAAAGTACTGTGTACAGAAAAGGCAGAGAGCTCAGCCCACACCTTCCCCGCTGTCTGCTCCTCTCTGTACTCTTGCCGGCAAACAGTTGGTAGGCCGTGGTCGGGGGGGCAGAGAGCGGAGGAGGTGCGGGCTGAGCTCTCTGCCTCCTCTGTACACAGGACTTTACAGTGCTCTCTGCCTCATTTAACACGGGAGCTAACAGAGGATCGCACAGATCGGGCTATTACCGCGACTACCCTGAGGACTCCTGGTTGAGAAACACTGATCTAGAGTATAGTAAAAACTTACATAAAACTAACAAAACTGCTGTAAGCCATTTTTCATCAGTGGGGGCCCAACACTGTTAGTTTTAGGTGCTAGCCTTTCGAGAATGGAATCAAGATACAAAAACTGTTACTAAACAACTCAAGTCCCATGTGTAGTTTAAAAACATCTCAAGGACATCAGCTGATAAAAATGTCACCGGGAAATAGACTCTGGAGGATCCAGACTGAAATGATCAGCTCCTGGGATTTGGATCTTGCTATACAGCGCTCCACTGGGACGGCACATAGCAGATCATTGTAAACACAATACTTCTGCATTGTGCTTACACTGAGAGCGCATTGATGTTATGAAAGTCATCACAGCACTTCATCTAAGTATGGAGGCTGGGATAGAACTGTTGCCAGCAGTAGATCCCTACTAAAAGATATCTTTTGCTGCATAGCTGCATGAGAGAAAAGAAAAAGAATTTTAAAAATTCCCTCCTCAGCTTAATCCCGTGGTCCGAACAATGGTGTTTGATGATTTGGGTGACATTTTCAGTTACTGTGCAAGCGTCAAATGCTCAGGTAAATTAATGTAATTTTATTTGGATTTCTAGAAATTGCAAACCAGTTGCCATCATGCTAAATACGCTAGAGAACACTACAGATAATAACTGGTGTAAGGTGAGAAACAAGACAACTCAAACGACAAAACACACTCTGAGACGCAAGGGAGAAAAAGACCCCAGGACCCAAGTGATTAAATATTACTGATTTCTAACCAATTCCTAATTCTTAAAGTGTTTGTTACCATAACATTTCGTATTCCTGATATGTGCCTGCTGTACCGTGTACTTGTATGAAGAAGGCTCTGGTTCTCTTTGGATTGCTTTCTTTATGTGAAATCCCTGGTGTTCCTGCCAGTCCCTCTGCTTTCCTATTAAAAACTGACCACATTAAGCAGGAGATCACACCGTGGTCAGTTCTCTAGCTATACATTCTCATCCAAGGATCAGACTTGTCCTGACATCCCCCCCCCCCGCTGTACAGCCATTCACTGGGAGGATCAGTGTGCTGCTGCTTCTCCTTCCCCCATCTCCCAGCTGAGAACAGAGGGAATGTGATCACATATACAAAAAGGGCAAAACATTTATTTATAATGTTTTTTTATATATCTATACAAAAATGTTTTGCATTTCATTTCTATTTTAACTGAATGGGCTGTTTTACAAGGTAATCATTCACAATCACTTTAATGTGACCCTAATGCTTTACCCTACCATCATCCAAACCAAACTTACCCCAACTTAACCTTTAACCCCACCCATACCCTCAATCTAACAATTAAAAACGAGTCTGAACATTTATTGGTCTATTTATAAATGCTATTACACACGTTTCCTCTGGGAGTCACACATTTTCCAATTAAATCTAATTAGAAAAATATAAAGAAAAAATGCAAGAATCTTTAATAAATAGATAAATATTTACAAATAGACCCCTTAGGGCCCTTTCAGAGGGGATTTCTGAACAGGTCCACATGTCAGTTTTTCAGGTGGACTTGATCAGAAGCTCCATGCAGGTCTATAAACAGGCAGACATAAACAGACCTGTCCCGCCTACCTCCGAGTCTGTCCAGGTCTGGAAAATAAATGTTTTCCAGACCTAAACGTGACAGATCAGAGGTAGCCTAAGGTTCTGATGTCTGTTTACATTTGCCCACCCATAGAGGTATCACAGGTCGACCCGTGTCCACCGGACGCAAACTGAATGGGCACAAATGTAAAAAGCTGACATCCGTCCCATTCGGCTCTGATTCAGCAATGGATCTGCTCATTAGTCCCCTACTGTTCAGAGTGGACTGGCTCCATGTGAAAGAGCCCTGAAACTTAAACTTCACCTGCTTTCCTAAAAGTACCTGAAAATTATATAAATTCTTAAAGCACTGTACATAAAACAATTGCCACGTTGTTCTGTTATTTCCCTATAAAGTACTGCTTTGATCCTTTTTTTGCTTCTCATCACTACCGATCTCCTGCAACCACTCTGCAGCCACTTTCTGTCTATATTCACTTCAGCATTAGCTGCAAGTCATTTCTCAGGGCAGGTCTCCCAGTCATGACAACAGCGGAACATTCCTGAGCAATGTGTGCCGGATTGGATGCTTTTAGTCTCCAATGAGAGAACAAATGACAGGGTGAGAAAGGACAACGACTGGCAGACAGAGCGATATCATCCTATAAGAGGAGGTGCATACACAGGGACCTTTAAAGTAGGATTACCCAATATTATTTAATAATAACTGCAGATTGAAACATATTGTATTTGCCCGAAATGATAATAACCTGTAAAGTTTATATGAGAAATTCGTGATTTCTGCTAAAACACTTACATCAGGGTGGTATTCAAAAAGCAGCTGGTCTCCAGTTAGGAAATCTTCTTTAGGAAATAGTTGCATGTTCTCACAAATATTCTCTACAAATTCAATGGGATCAGTCTAAACAGATTAAGAAAAACAAAAACAAAAAAACAAAAAAGAGAACATTGCTTTTAATGTCACACCAATTTATCATATTAGCCAACTACGAGGGGTTTTCAAAAAGTTTCTGCACTTTTATATTTAGTTGGAAACGGTGGGGGTTGCTGATGGCATTAAAAAGTTGGTACGATGCACTGCAAAGGAAGATGACAATATAGAAAAGTAATGTAATTTGTTTTTCTACTTCAATAGTTTTTGTTCAGTTTTAACATGTGGTTAATATGCAAAAGTTCTGCCCATGCAGGGGCTAGCATTGAAGTTGGAACAGGTTTTAGCTCATAAGAAGGGAAAAAATAGAGCTACACAAACAGGAAAAAATCAGAGCTAACGCAAAAGTTGTAAATGTAAGCGTGAATGATACGTCAGGATGCAGGGGTGCCAGAGAGGCTCCCGATAACTACAGGGACGATGTAATTTGTTTTTAAAACGCTTAATAAAGAGTTTTAAAAAGAGTGCAGACATCTTGTGAAGAACCCTCATATTTTACTGACTTTTTCAATACAAGACACGGTCTCGTTAAAATCTTAAGCTGGCTACTCAATGCCCGATAAGGGAAACCCGCGTGTAAGAGGTACAATAATAGGATATTTGCACTTAACATGCAATAATTTTTATGATGTCCCATTGAAGGACACAGGAAGCCTTTAAATTTTGGGTCATACTGCCACCTACAGAAGGATTGAACACTGGAAAGGAAGTATACTGCTACTACCAGCATGCCTGAGTTTTCCAACAGGGCAGTCCTGAGAACATTATCAAAAACACAGGAGGAGTGGGCACTGTGTCCCTCACTAACTCCAAGAAAAGGATTTTATGGTGAGTACAGAAATCGCATTTTCTTCCTCATCTATCGTGGACACAGGAAGTCTTTAACCTTCAGGACATCCAAAAGCAGCCCAAGTGCCGATGCCTGATGTCAAAAAGCCTAAAACCTTCTCTTAAGCCGGCCATAGATGGTTCAAATCTTGGCCGGGTCAGCAGGGACTGGCCGAGATTCTAACCATCTATAGGCAGGCTGATTGTACCCAAGTCGATCCATTGATCAACCAGTATGTCCGATTTATCATGTGATTATTGCCAGCGGCTAGCAATAATCACTGTGTGTTCTCCTGGCAGAGATGGCGTAAAGGTGAACTTTAAACCTAACTGAGACTATAAGCTTGAACAAAAAGGTCTGTTTGAGCCACCTATATTGCAGACAATTGATTGTCATCATTGGGTTGGCAGACCTTTCATGTAACTTTTAATCAAGATGATGTTTCTCTTACAATAAGCTATATTTTAATTTACGGAATCTGAGAGACTGTCAGGTTTTTTGCCTTCACACTTATGTGGATGCCTTTTGCATCCACATAATCAGGATTTATAGCTGCATCTAAGCGCTTTTATGGAATTTGTTGCAGCTTTTCTTTGACACTCCTTCCCTGGAGTTATTCTTAGCAGCCAAGGTCTACAGGATTGTCATTTTTTCAGCCTTTCTTTCAGTGTTGACCTTCACAGCAGACGCCTGATCACCTTCGTTCCTTACTTATGTTTGAGCTACCTAGAGCTGGTAAAACAAGAAGCTGGGGTACCCTTACTGAGGTTATCCGGAAAGAAAATAATTTAATCAGGCTTTCTGAAAAAAATCAGTGTCTGAGAGGTACATTTGCACAGCCCGAACCACATCCAGACAATGCAAGGATTTGCTTCTGATGAACTGGAGCCAGACAAAGGATAGAACAATGTTTCGATTAAGAAAGGCAGAGGCTACCCTGGGCAAAAGGGAAATCCTGGGCCTACCACCTTGTCCCTATGCAAGACCAAAAAGGGTTCTTTGGAAGATGAGGCTGCTGGTTCAGACATTTGCTTTGCAGAGGCGATGGGTACTAAAGAAAGCAAGCTTGTAAGAACAAAGTGTAACGTGTTAAAACAGCGGCTTCTAAAGTGCAGACAGAACCAAATTCATATCAGAGTTACAGGTGACCAGACCAGTGGAACCCCTGCACAAAAGGTCTTAACTAAGGAGTGAGAGGCCAGTGGTCCCTAAACAAAAAGGGACAAGTCAGACTTGGCCTTTGTTGGTACAAAATGCTGGTCTAGACCCAACTGCAGGAAGGAGGAGATTCACCCCATGAAGAAATTCCCAGGGTGAAAGCCCCTAGAATCACACCAAGTGAAGAAAACCTTCCATGTCCAATGATAAGAGCCTATGAGAAGTGTACTTCCCAACCTTAAGCATCATAGGAATCACAGACTCAGATTCCTCTGGCCCTTAGAACCTGGACTTCAACAGCCATGCCATTACGTTCAGCGACCAGGAAGTAGAATAATAAACTGGTCTTTGGGAATGTAGGTCCAAACAGTCTGACAATGCCCACAGTGCACCAGGTAGGCATACCACATCTGCCTGGGTTAATCCAGAGAAATGAGGATTACTAGAATGCCCTCCATCTTGATCCTATATACCAGGCTAGATGTACTGATTCCATGGAGCTACCAGAATACACACTGTTTCTGCTAGATAATCCCTGCACCTAGATAGAAAACTGTCCAGTTTGTTGTTGAACAGCCACCAGGTGGTCCAAATCCAGAATCCCCCTTCTGTGACACAAATCCTGAAGCATCCCCAAATGTACAGACCACTCTCCTGGGTCCAGATGCTTTGAGCTGAGGAAGTCTGCCTGGTTTTATCCCCGTCTGGAACACAGGAGCTGACAAAACTGGAATGCCAAGTTTTAACCAGGACAGGATCCTTTTTACCTCTGGTACTGCAGCAAGACTTCTGGTTTGTCCTGACGATGGTTGTCTGACTGAACCTGGATTGACTGACCCTCTAACAAGTTGGTCCAATGCTACAGGGACAGCCAAATTGCCCCAAAGTGCCAAGATGTTTATCAAGAGACAAAACTCCTTTGACAACCAAAGGGTGCCCAGGACTCCTCCCCAGCCTAAGAGACTGGTTTACGTTGAGGGAATCTTCTATAAAATATTCAAAGAAAGGACTTCCCCCGACTCCAAAGCCAGATTCTTGAGTCACCAAGCAAGAGAAAGTCTGGTCTGGACCGATTTGTCCTATAAACGAAAGAACATTGTGTGGCAGGGGTCTGGAGTCAAACTGAGCAGACGGGATCGATTCAAAGGAAGCTACCATCAGTCCTAAGACATTCATGCAGAAGCGGATAGCTTCTGGATTAAGGGTCTGCCCATAAAACAGAATAATCTGAAGCTTTTCCTGGGAAGGAAACACTCTGGTCTGAAAAATATCCAGGGAAACACACAGATACTCCAAGCGACGAGTCAGTCAAAACCTAATGCAGCAAAACCTCAACCAATCACAATCAGACATCTTTCTGCTGATCTTTTAAATTACATTTTAATTTCAAATTAGAAGTTAAAAGATCCCATGCCTCTAAAGGATACTCAATGGCAATAGAAATAAAAGGTACATATTTGGATCACATTTAAAGCACTGGGATTGATTTTTTATTTTGTTTTACAAATCCAAAGCAAGCTCACTTTAACATAAAGCTAACAACATAACTGTCCATATTGTTGCATCAGAAAGTATACCTGTTCCTGATAGTGAAACTCATTGGCTTCAATCTTCTGGATTTCCTGGAAAATCCTGAAAATTGAAACATTTTGGATTTAAAGCTTTATTTCACTCTTCAGCAAAGCACATAGTATGCATAACAGAAAAACAACCTTTGTAACAGAAAGGACAAAAACATTCACATGTCATTACAATAAGAACCAGAACACTCAAGACAGAGTTATCTTTTCAGTCTCTTAACCACTTCACCCCCGAGCCTCGTTTTGAGATTTGTGGTTTACAAGTTAAAATCCTTTTTTTTTTAGCTATAAAATTAATTAGAACCCCCAAACATTATAAATATTTTTTTCAGACACCCTAAAGAATAAAACGGCCATCATTGCAATACTTTATGTCACACCGTATATGCGCAGCGGTCTTGCAAGCCCAATTTTTACTTTGGCACTTAAAAATCTCCATTGGCATTGTTTAAAAATGTCTACAGGTTACCAGTTTCGAGTTATAGAGGTCTAGTGCTAAAATTATTGCTCTCGCTCTAACGATCCTGGCGATACCTCACATGTGTGGTTTGAACACAGTTTTCATATGCTGGCGCGACTTACGTATGCGTTCGCTTCTGCACGCAAACTCAGCAGGACAGGGCGCTATAAAAAATTTTTTGATTTTTTTTATTTATTTTACTTTTTATTTTTACACGGTCCTTTAAAAAAAAAAAAAAAAACGGGTCACTTTTATTCCTATTACAGGGAATGTAAACATCCCTAATAAAAAAAAAAAAAAAAAAACACAAGCATTACAGGACCTCCTAAATGTGAGATCTGGGGTCAAAAAGACCTCAGATCTAACATTAAGGCTACTTTCACACTGAGGCGCTTTACAGGTGCTAAAATAGCGCCTGTAAAGAGCCTCTCCTGTCTCTAGGGGAAGATGGGGAAGAAAAGGTTTTGAAAAGGGAAATGGTTTTCTTCCCCATCTTCTTTCCCCTCCTTTTCTGTTTACCATTTTGACCATCTAGTTGCAATATTTGATACCCAGCACACATACAGTTTACATGTGTAAATATAATATATAAACCCATATGAAAATTCTTCAATGACCCTCTTGAGCCATCTATTCATTACACATAATACTTCTACTACAGGCACTGCTCATCGCTCTCCGCTGCCTCCCTGAACTTTTGGGATTACCTGTAGTGCGACTCCTCGTAAGGCACACATGAGCAGTTAGCTACTTGACTGTGCTGACCGTTTGGAGACGCTGGGATCAAGCAAGGGGTTTTCTCTACATAGAGGCTACTCAATATGGCTTAATACGATGTGATCGAAAAATATATATGAAAATACCTATTATTGTTTTTCCTTTTTACCTCTCAATTAAGAATTTCAATACATGCTAACATCTTTACAGATTATAAAAATCCTCTGAAGAAGACCCGTTGGGGTCAAAACGCGTCCGGATTCATATACCATTTTCCTCCATGGTGTTTGATCGCTGTACATTATTGTATATTGTCATGTCAGTGACTTTGTTTTTATTAAAGTCGGATCAGTTAAGACTGTGATCCGACTTTGATCCAACTTCAGTGATATTCAATGGGCTGAAGTAGGATCAACGTCGGACCAAAGTAGTGCAGGGACTACTTTGAAGTTGTACTAATATGAATGGCAGTCATTGGAAATCATGGGGAACGACTTGTCATACGACTTTGCGGTCCCAAATCGTAGGACAAGTCGTACAAGTGTGAAAGGGGCCTAAGAGCTAACTCTATAATCACCTGCGGGGCTGCTGTATGGATAAGCCCCTGTAAATCAGTATTCCTGAACACTCATATCTGGTAGTAGGCGAGTGTCCAGTAAAGTAGTGCTTAAAGCAGAGTTCCACCAAAAAAAAATGTAAAAAGTCAGCAACTACAAAAAAAGTAGAGCTAACTTTTAATAATCAAACAAACAATCACCTGTCCCATGGTCCAGCGATACGGCGTATGAAGCGCCGCTCCTCTCCCCCTCATCTCCTTGGCGCCGGCATTCTTACTGTGGGTGCCCGGCTTTGGCTTCACAGCCGGGCATGCGCGAGCCATGCTGCGCGCTGTGAATGGGACCTGTGACGTGTCCCAGAAGATTGCAGGGAGGGAGGGGGGAGAGATGAACTTCCATCCAGCTCCGCAGAGCCAGAGGAGGACGTGGGAGCTGGGTGCCCATAAAAACAGGGTACCCGCTCCTCCCCCCAAAAGATTACATGCCAAGTGTGACATGTCAGGGGTTCACCATCACTTAAAGCGGAATTTCCATTTTTGGATGGAACTCCGCTTTAAGCCAAGAGAGCTTATTTTTAGGACCCCAAAACAACCAGGGTGGATATGCCATACAAAATTTGGAAATCATGCCAATAATACCACAGCTTCACTGATTGTTTTTCCTTCACACATCTTACTATAATTTCTCTACACATAATCACCTTTCTTGTGGACCCATCTGTTGCAGCATTTTGATATACTGGAACACAATGTGAGTAACCTATTTACAAAGACAAAAAACATTAGATCCATATTAGCCATGTAATTACCACATCCATATTGTTTCTACTAGAGAAGATTAGATATGCTAAACCAACAATCCAGATCAAACAGCGACCCTTCAAGACCTCAAAAAGGTAAAAAAAAAAAAAATCCAAAGAGAACAAAGAAAAGCCTTACAGATGTTGGGAAGTAGAACAAAAAGGAGGAAGAGTAAAATGTGGGGAAAAATGTAAAACACTAAAAAGGTTAAAATGTATTGCACATGTCTCTAGTTTTGTATCATACCTCATAGAAGTGTTCATATCCTGCATCTGTCAGTGTTATTGAAATGCTGAAGACTGAATATGTTGTGTTCTGCTCAAACCCAGTCTCACTGTTACCTCCAAAAAGAGCCAGAGCCCAACACCTGAAAGAGGGGAACAAATAGAATAGATGATACTGCCTGGCCAAAATTCCCTCATCTGCATAATCTAACCAGCATTCCAATAGTCAAACATGCATTAACTATTTATTACAGGTACTTGTATAGCGCCGTCAACTTACGCAGCGCTTTACATATACATTGTACATTCACATCAGTCCCTACCCTCAAGGAGCTTACAATCTAAGGTCCCTAACTAGTCTTATTGCTTTCTTCAATGACGAGCAGTATGTTCTTCCCCACTCTTTGTTACAACGTGCCATTTCGCTTATTCAGACCATCAGCATCCACAAAAAAACAAAGTAGCATTTCAACCATCATATTTGCCTCATTCTCACTTGCCAACTTTAAAACCAATTTCACACAAATCATATGCGTAAAATTCATTCCTTTATTTATGTACAATTTCTTGTACACTACTAAGAGTTCCCTCTGTTTGTTTTGTTCTATTGAGTCAATCGTAACTCTTTGAGACCCCTTGGTAGTTTTTCTACTGGGGCAATCTGTTGGGTATGCAACATACATGAAAGTAGCCTTGGAATTTCAAATAATGGGCAGCCGAGTCAGATACTAGTTACACTTCCATTATCCACTTCACCTCTGGAAGATTTTCCCCCCTTCCTGACCAGGCCACTTTTTGGGACATGGCACTAAGTTACTTTAACTGACAATTGTGCGGTCGTTTCCCCCCCCCCCCACAAATAGAGCTTTCTTTTGGTGGTATTTGATCACCTCTGAGTTTTTTATTTTTTGCGCTATAAACAAAGAATGACCAACAATTTTGAAAAAAAAAATAAAAACAATATTTTTTACTTTCTGCTCTAAAACATATCCAATAAAAAAAAAAAATAATAATAAAAAAGGTAAAAAGCTGCGTAAGCAGTTTAGGAAAAGCAAGGCTGCAGAGGGTTCTGGTGGCCAGAAGGAAGTGTGCAGCTTACCTATCTGGGCCAGAGACAATGAGTGGGAGCCTCTTGCTAAAGAATTTGTGAAGTATTCTTCTCCCTTGAAGCTGACTTGGGGTGATAAAGTCTCAGATCATTTTGTAGATTTTAGCCTTAAGGGGTTGGATTTAAGTAAAAAAGAGAAGAGGACAGTGTCCACAGTGGGCTGGTATTTCCTTAATGCTATTTACACTGAATCACGGAGAAGAGAGAAGGCAGAAGCAGAAGTTAAGGTATTAAAAGACCAGCTAGCAATTGCTTCAGCGTGTGTGCGTTCAACTGCTAGTCGGGCTGATGATTTGCAAGAGCGGTGTGCAGCCCTCATAACCAAATCAATTAATGCCTTAAGGAAAAGGAAGGGCCGTAAACCTGTTAGTAAAGCCAGGGTACGTGCCATTGTCACATCCCAAAATTGGGCTTGTGAGGATGTGCTCTTCTCAAATGATAGCGAGGATGAGGAGATAGAGTTTGATATTTCACATGATGATCTGCTAGTGCGAAAGAAAAAGTATGCCAGACCTCTCATTACTAAGCATATGAAACGGCAACATGATAGAGAGGATATGGCAGATGGGGAGGTGCATTATCGCAACCCCAGAGATGTTGAATTTGAAGAAGTATGGGAGTTTACACAAACTGAACTCCATGAGCTGGCAAAACTATACAAACAAACGTCTGGGGAACCCCTAGTGAGTTGGCTCTTATGCTTATGGGATGAAGGGGCGGACAGTGTTGTTTTGTCAGGTAAGAAAGCAGTGACTATGGGAGTGTTAACCCATGATCCACAATTGCGTCAGGCAATGCGAAAAGCCAGAGAGTTTAGCGTGAATTTTTCACTGTTGGACCTCGTGAGAGATGGAACAGTCCGAGTATACGCTAGTCCTACTGACCTGGAAAATACCTACTCATGGAGAGCAATAGGAGAGGGTATTTCCAAGTTACGCGAGATGGGCTGTACAACCAGATTAAATACGTTTCCAGAATGGATGGGTCCAGATATGGAACCCTTTACGTCTGCTCTGCGCTCTAAGCTGATGAAGTCTGCACCATTTAATCTCAGGGCTCCATTATTGTCCTTGTTGGGAGGCCTGGGATTAAACAGCAAGATTCATGAAGCCACAACCCTTTTAAGCCAGTTGGGGGAGCTAGGGGAGACTAAAACAAAACCTGTCAGGGCAGTAGATAAAGTCAAGGCCAGACAGGAAGAATATGATAGGGGCTGGGGCACAGATTCCACAGCTGGAGTGCAGAGTTTGGTATTTATGTAAGGTTCCTGAAAGAACAGGGCTTAACAGATACCATGTTACTGCTTCCCATGACATAGAAACCAAGAATGATGTATCTGAAGCCTATCTAGGAATGAGAGGGAATCTGGCAGGAAGGTTTGAAGTTACATTTGCATTGACAGATGAGCTTCAAGACAGTGGCTGGGACTCTGACTGGTTAGTGGATACTCATGATAAGCAAGAGTGGAAAGTGCGGCTACATAACAGCAAACCTTCCAAAATAAACAGCAGTGATCTTCTGGGAAATATCAGTTTATTTCCTCTCCTCCCTATTGATGTTCTTTGGGAGGGCCAGAAGTGGGTACAGGCAGGGGGCAAAGTGTTAGTCAGATATCCAGGCAAGAAGCCACTTAGAGGAGAGATTTTAGCTGAAGGGCCTGGATCTACTGTTTATGTATTATTAGAAGGAACAGATAATCCGCTTTGTTTTCCACTCCACAGGCTGTCTCCGATTTGATCCATAAGAATAGAGAAAAGTGGTTACATGATGGAAAGAATGACGGAAGATCGCAAGAGCTGTGGAGAGCAAGGCCTTTGACGTATTACAAGCCTGGACTTGTTTCTAAAGAACTTTAGAATGGACTTTCTAATGAACTTTTTTAGTTAAAGACTGAAACACCTTCTCAGTGACAGAAATGGGAGGTGTTACATTCAAAGAAAATTAATGTTTAGAATGAGTTTAGTAATGAAGAGATTTTGTGTGTAGTCTGAGAAAAAAAAATCTAGGGTGGAATGTATTGCATTTGTTAAAAATATGATTTTTTTTTATATTAATCAGACATAAGACAAATGGGACAATATTACAATAGTGAGTTGGTCAGATTACTGTCAGTTTTTTGGCTTGAGTAGATTTCTCAAACAAATGCTGTTTTATACAATGGGGGTAGATATCATTGTTGGATTCAATTGACAGTTCAATTAACAGGCAATTGTCTCTATAGCTAAAGTAAACAAGTAAGAAATGTACTTTTCTGAAGTTTTTTCAGCTCTCAAACTGAAAGAACGACTGTTAGATTACTGTCAGGTGATTAGACAATGGTACATAGATACCATTTTTGTATTCAATTGACAGTTTGCAATAGTCCATTGTTTCTACAGCTACAGTAAACCGGTATGTTTTCTGTTGTTTGGTAACTATGGTAAACAGCCTGGCACATAAAAGGGGGATTCAGGCATAAGCTAGGGACACACAGACACACCATCATGCTTTGAAGATCAGAAGCTGCCACTCATGATACAAGAACATTGCCTGGTGTCCAAGAAGCAAGAATTGTCGTTGCCAATGGAGATCACGAACATACAGTAACAGAAGATAAGTAACTTTTAAGTGTATTTGTACTGATATGGACTATAGGCTGTTCATTTGATAGGCATTTTGCTTGTTATAGAGATCTGTCAGTCTTGTATTGTATTCCTAAAATTGTAATAGTTTTGTATGTACAGCATCTTTGTATAGTAAAAGCACAATTTGCACACTGCAGAAATCTCAGCTTCCTTGCTTATACCACAGAGTAACCTTGCTAGATAAACGCAAGCAAAACAGTCCTCCAGAGAGGCTATTAATGCCGCTGCCTTCTCCGCGCACTTTGGCAAGTCCGTAACTAGCAGCCTGTGTAGGGGGGACTGGCGAATTCTAATCTGTACCCCCTCCTTACGATCCCTAGAATAAACTGATTGGAGGTAACTGACTCCCACTGTGGGAGGAAGGCCCCCAGTCTTCCTCCCACCGGGGTTAACCTGTCATTGGGGCTTTCGGGGCTGTTCAGGAGGGCAAAAAATCGCTCCCCCGCGCCCTCTGCCCTTGTTGGTCCAGACATTTTTCTGAGACTCTGCTCTTGGAAAATTAAACTTCCTTTGTGAGCGAGTCTTCTTAGGCTGTTCTCCCAACTTTTTCTTCAAGGGGAAGGCCTTCTTTTTATCGGCCGTTCGATCAAGAACAGCCTCCAGATCTGGACCGAACAGCAAGTCCCCCATGAAAGGGACTCCGCAAAGCTTGATTTTTGAAGCATTGTCCCCCTGCCAGGTCTTTAACCAAAGAGCTCGCCTGGCTGAGTTGGCCAAGGCAGAAGATCTAGCAGACATTCAGACCGATTCTACTGAGGCGTCTTCAATGTATGCGATCTTCTTCAAGAGCATTGGGAAAAAGAGGAGAGAATCGTCTCCTTAGCAATCCCAGCTTCAATATGAGCTTTTATATGTGTTAGCCAGTGCTCCATGTTACGTGCCACCACTGTGACGGCCATGGCAGGCTTAAGGTTGCCTAGAGAGGAATCCCAAGACTTTCTAAGTAGAGAATCCATCCATTTGTCAATGGGGTATGCTAGCACCCCCATATCTTCAAACGCCAAGTCTATTTTTCTGGATACCTGAGAGAAGGCTGCATCCAGTCTAGGTGACTTGTTCCATAGAGCAGCTTCATCCTCTGAAAAAGGGAATCTGCGCTTTAATGCTCTAGAAAAGAAAGGTTTCCTTTCTGGGTCCCGCCATTCCTTTTTAATGGTATGTACTAGAACCTCATGCACCGGAAAGACCTTTTTCTTCTGCTCTCCAAGACCCACGTACATTCGGTCATGTAGATACAGAGATTTTTTTCTCCTCCTGGATACCTAGGGTGGTGTGGATTGCTCCCAAGAGCTCTTCCACTTCCTCCAAGGAGAGTTTATAGAGGTTCTGGAGGATTCGCCGTCCACCTTCTCTCCGTCTGATTCGCTTGAGGAATGTGGGGATGCACCATCTGATTCATCCTCTAAAGCCTCTCTGGAAACCCCCGGTAACTCCTCACTGACTGAGGGACCTGAAGGACCAGGTGCGACATCTTGCTGTGCTGGCAGAGGACCGGCTGGGGGCTGTATACACTGAAAATTTTCAAACAATGCTTTGAAAGATTGAAAAGTGCTGGAAAGCTCCTTAACAGAAGCTGCCAGGTCAGAGCTCTGTTCCATAGAGTGTTCCTTAACTAAGCCTTCAATGCCTTTACTGCACAAAACCTTCCCCCAGGACTCTCCTAAAGTACTCCTACATAATGGGCACTTTCTTTTGGACACATATAAGGGCTTGGTCTTTTCCGCAGGTTTGTCCTAAAATGACAAAACAAGCGCCAGCAACAGTCTTTAAAAAATAAAAACCATGTGACCAACACCAGGAGTGCACCCCCCCAGACCAACCACCACCAGGGTCCCATGCGTGCCTCTCCTCCCCTCTGACCACTAAGAAGGGGGTTCACCCATGGAGCTAAGTGGGAATAAAGTAAGGGAACACCACCCCAGGGTTCCACTTACCTTAGTGTGGCTGGTGCTGGCGTCACCCGGCACAGAACGGGAACCATCCGTCTCCGACATCCCTCTGGCCAGGGGAGTGGTCCGCCTCAGGATGCTCCTCTGGCTGACACTACAGCCTTAATGGAGCCCGCACCAGCCGTCGCGCCATTCGTTTATCCGTCTCGCGGCCGGAACCGGAAGCCGCGGGTCAAACGGAAGTGCCCTCCCCGCCGGAAATGACGTCGCCCGTCATCCGACTCAGCGCTGAGCTCCATGCTGACTCTCAGAGTGAGATCAAAGGGTAAACTTTGTGCCTTGCTAATGTTTTAATGTAGTGGGGAAAGGTGCTTTTACTAGTGGAAGGCATGGATTGGTGTTTCTGCTTTACGAAAACACAGGATCCATGCCTTCTGTTGACAGAATGGCAATATGCCTTGTTTACATAGGCAGACTTTTTTTTGGTGTTGCAACAGGATATGATGAATCAGGACAAATGGGGGTGATACACACCCACTAGCCTTGATTGGCTGTCACTTCTTTCATTCCCTTGTTGGGAGGAGTTTTACACACCATATATATCTCAACATCCGTGGGCTGGATGTTATGTCTTTGATGACGCCCTGGAGGAGGGGCGAAACGCGTCGACGCAACATCCGGCTCACGTTCAACCAGTGACGCTTCTTCCTGTTCCCGTGGAACGCATGCTTACAGCGGCGATCGCAGAAGTTTTTCTGATGAGCCCGATTGCAACCATGTATCTTGTGAGTAGCGCTGTGATGCACAAGTGATCTCTTTCTCCACAATACTTCACCATATTGTTTTTCCTTGTCTTCTTGGGCTTGATTCGATGGTCCACGCCTCCAAGCCTTTATCCCCCTTACTACGATTTTAAGCCATCCATATTTTACATCAGAGTCATCTAACTGCAGTACTTCAGGTGACTGACTGTCAGCATAGGTTGAAGAGATGCTATTTTCCAGTGAGGCCGCTACCAAGAGTCTTGTACAGTAGTTCAGCTTATGGCACCTATCTGGGACTATTCACTGTTATTGTATTATTAATTCACATTTTTTAGCACATAATTTTTATTGTTTTATATATTCGGGACCAATCACTGTCACTTCAATAGCAATTGTCTTTTGTCAGCACTTATTTATATATCTATATCATATATATATCTATATCATATATATATATATATATCTATATCATATATATATATATATATATCTATATCATATATATATATATATATCTATCTCTTATATATTTAGCGCTTTATTCATAGAATGTATGGATTCATGATTATAGGATCAGTGCACTTTCTATATAGTATCACATTTATGGTTATAGTATTTATGTTATTTTGCCAGCGCTGTATGCATATGTTTTATATCATCCAAGTACAGTACTTTTCTTACAGCAGCGGAAATACATTCACTTTTTTGTTTTGATTAGCCACAAGCGTTGCATTTATTATTTCTTTACATAGGCAGACTGCCATTCATTCTGTCTGTATAACGAATGATCAGCGGGTGACGGCAGACATCGGGTCTGTGGGACAAACTGATTAGCTGGAGTGAGCCACCGGTGGCGTGCACTCGCGCCTGATACCCGGTAGTGCAGAACCACGTATATTATATACACACACACACACACGATCCTGCACAGAGCAGCCGACCTGTAGCAGTAAGGGTACTTTCACACTGGGGCGGTGCCAGCGTTAGGGGTAAAGCACCGCTAGTCTTATTGGCGCTTTACCACTGTTGTAGCGGCCCTTTTTGGCCACTATCGGGGTGCTTTTAACCCCCCATATCGGCTAAAGAAAGGGTTAAAAGCACCCGTGTTGTGGCGCTGCCGAAGTCACTTCAGCAGCGCTATCCATTCATTTCAATGGGCTGGGCGTTTTGGAAACAGTGTATAAACCGCTTCCGCACCGCCCCAAAAATGCTGCTTGCAGAACTTTTTTCCCCGTCCTGCGAGAGCACCACCCCAAAGTGAAAGCACTCGGGCTTTCACACTGGAGAGGCATAAAAGGCGCTTTTCCGGCACTATTTTTTTAGCTAAAACGCCTGAAAAAGCGCCCCAGTGTAAAAGTACCCTTAATCTGCTTTGGGGTGGTCGGCAAGTGGTTACATTTTTCAGTCCTGAAAGAAATTAGTTACCCACAGCAAACTCACCTAGCTAAAGCATTCTAACTTCATGCGGTAACCCAGGAGTGATAAACAGGACCTCATCGCCACCTGGCTACAGTTGTAACCTTTTAGCTACTATGCTTCCATGCCACTTCTTTATTTCAAATAATAAAAATCCACCTTACCAATAACCCTTACATATAATACTCTACATTTCTCACTTCCTTCAAACAGCAGGACAGACAAGCCAGTAACCTGAAAAGTTTCACTTACTTCTTACGCAGGAAAGAGAGAATACTGCCTTTGCCCTCGTGACCAATAAGCCAAGAAATGTAGTGAAGGGGTTTCACCCTGTAATTAAATAAGTATTATTTAACATGTTTACCAGAAACTTAATGAGAAAATGTAGATCAGTAGAAACTCAGTGAATGATACAATGTAAAGGGGTTGTAAAGTCAGAAGGTTTTTTATCTTAATGCATTCTATGCATTAAGATAAAAAGCCTTCTGTGTGAAGCAGCTGCCCCAGCAACCCCCAAACACTTACCTGAGGTCACTCTATGTCCAGCAATGTACACGAATGCCTCAGTCATCCGAGATTCCCCTTCCTGATTGGCCGAGACACAGCAGGGGGGTCATTGGCTCCCACTGCTGTCAATAAAAGCCAGCTAGCCAATCAGGGGAGAGAGGGGGCAGGGGTGGGGCAGGCTTCGGCTCGGGTGCCCCCTTTGCAAGCTGCTTGCTGTGGGAGCACTGAATAGAAGGGATGAGCCAGGAGAGCCGAAGAGGGACCCAAAAAGAGGAGGATTAGGGCTGATCTGTGCAAAACCAACTGCATAGAGCAGGTAAGTATAACATGTTTGTTATTTTTAAGGAAAACAAATGAGACTTTACAATCACTTTAATCTCCAGCAGATCACTGTCAATAGTTGAAGCCCGGACAGCCCAGCAGGGCACACAAAAGCAGTACTCACTTGTAAAACTTTTCCTGGGGAGGAAGGGACCATGTTATAGTCAAAGCATGAACCTTTTTTATTGGGACAACTGCAAGGAGAAGAAAAAAAGTACTTCATTGCTTTGGTTAACACATTTTGAATACAGAATTATCTTTGTTTTGTGAGGTTAAAAAAGTTGGGGATCATATGACACTAGAGTGTTGTTAAAATATTAGAATAGTAATATAAAGTTCTAAGACTTTAATGGACAATGCAGCATGGAAAAAATGCACAGGTATAAGGGAGGCCAGAATCACAGTGGATTTATTTTTTGTTTTTACATAGAAGCTTCAAAATCTGTTACAAAATGTATCACAAGATCATTCCAGCCAATTACAAAATAGGTTGAAGGTATCCATGTTCAAAATTTCAAATAGTATATTAATTTCCACATCATATTTCAATTTTTTTTAGCTTACTCCTATTAATCTGAAGTTGGTAAAACTTAGTTTGTGAAAATCCCCAGACATTTACTTCCCTGAATTCTGTGACAAGTAGTCACTATGTCATGTGAGTAGCACTGCTGTGTCACACATTTCACAGAACCTGCCTTCTGAACTACAGATGTGCTGAGGAGGAGTTTCAGGAGGCAGAGTCAGTACAGGAATCACCGCTTGCAGGCAAAAAGGTACCATGGGATATGTAGTCCTTAGAAATGGAAAGTAAACCATAGAGGAGAAGCTGCAAAGCATGCATGGAATCCAGGAAGTAGTGGAAAGAAAAGATTTTTTAAGTAAGCTTTTATTAGGCTATTGTTTGTTTTGCTACTACAAATGGAGATGTTATAAAATGAAAGTGTAGGCTGTGCCAATAGATTTATTTTAATAAAGCAACACAACAGGGCAAATTGACTATCAATAGGCTGTGCAGTTTTAAAGGAAAGCAAAGAGAACATGGAGGCTGTCCTTGCTGACTTTCTTCTAAAAATGCTACTTGCCATCATTAGAGTCATAGACACAGAATAATCACCCAGATCAGGAGTTTGAACTTCACATATTCCATGCGTGTTTTAGATCAGTAAAAAGCATAGAAGCCAAAGACTGAATGCCAATTAGCATTTTCAGAAGGAGCTCAAGAGTGGCAATGCTTCTACCAGTATGGGTTTCCTTTATACAGTTAGGTGTGCTCATCATGACATGGGCAAGAGCTGTAATTTGCAGAAGAAAAACACAAAATGAGCCATAATATATTGTTGGTTTATCATAAATGAGAAATGCCTACCTCTATAAAGACGATTAAAGCCAGGGGTGTCAAATGGTTCTGTCAGGTGACTAAAATCAGGCTTTTGTAAGCCGCTAAAAGAAAGGTATAAAGACGTTATTCAGTGATTTAAAACCATGAGAATATGGCCTATACCAATGTTTCTCAACTCCAGTCCTCAAGGCACCCCAACAGGACATGTTTTCAGGATTTTCATTATTTTGCACAGGTGATTTGATCAGTTTCACTTCCTTAGTAATTACCACAGCCGTTTCATCCGAGGGAAATCCTGAAAACGTGACCTGTTGGGGCGCCTTGAGGACTGGAGTTGAGTAACACTGGCCTATACATAGTACAAATCTAACACCACAGCACAGAAAAATTAGCCAATCCGTTTTTTGTTTTATTTCTACATTTCGTCTTGCCCCCCTGCCTCCCTCCACACCCAGAATGATGTGCAGTCCCCCAGGGCAACCTGAGATATGCGACATGCATAAACCTGGAGTTACCTACCAGGAGCACTGCAAGTCAGTTCATAAATTAAAAGAAGTGGGGGGTCCTAGCAGCTCATCATCAAAAGGCTGCGCCTGAACCCAATAGAGTCAGCAGCCTCCCGATGACATCACAGGAGAAGATGGAGGCACAGGATCCGAGCGGTGGCTGCAGAGAAAAGGATCTCGGCAGTACAACACTGGATTTGCTGTGTGGGTGAGCATCTAAACTGTGCAGAACCTAGCATCAGGCAAGCAGAAAAAAAATTAAAAATAAGATCCTGAGGTGGGTGAACTAGAAGTGCAAGCCAAACTCAGAAACTCAGTTAAGTCCAATTGAATCATCACTCTAACTACAAGTGCATCAAAGCAAAAGGTGTGCAAAGTTTTACAGTTCACTTACTTCAGTTAAATCATCTAAAAACAGGGATCAGCAACCTGTTGAGCGCGATCTACCCATCAACTGCGGGTGGGTGACGGATAGATCGCAAACACTTCTCTGCTTTGCCGACCCCCCTCCGCCACTTTGGCGCCAGTCTTTCCTCCTCCACCATGTGGCACAGCAGAGAGCGGGAGGTAGTGCAGCTTAGGACAGAGGGCTGGAGCGGGAGCTGGCCAGGTTAACTTTTCAAGTTAATTAGTCGATGATTGGTTGCTAGAACACAATGCGGTCCTAGCAACCAATCACAAGCTTGTCAATATGAAAATTTCATTCTGGCATCTCTGGCCAACGTCCTCCGTCCAGAGCTGTGCTGATGTGAAGGGGTACAGAGGTCATCACTGTGTGGAGGGGGGGCAGAGCACACTACTGTGGGCAGAGTCAGTGCCAGCATAAGACTGCTTAGGACTGCTTAGGCAGAATGTCTTAGGGTGCCAGGTTAGGGGTGGGGTGGTAACATTCGAATCCCCAGCCACTTGCAGCCCAGGCTGCAGAGAAAGGGACTAGGGAATCTGTCCAAAGTCCCTGTCCCTGTCTTAAAAGTGAGACATCAGGGGTCTGTTTGGACCCCTGATATGTCACCAAAGCCCCCCAACAGGGCTCCTAAAAAGGATTCCCCGGGATTGTTCGGCCCACTTTTTATTACATACGACAAGCTTCATTAATGTGAAGTGATTCATTTTAACTTTATAGAGTGACCATTTTTTTTCACTTGTCTAATGTCCGATAGAGTGTTTTGATTGCTATTACTATGCCGATTGCCATTGAGGGTCTGGGCAGTTATGTCATTTTTTTTAAACTGAGTGTAATGCCAGGCTTAAGACGTCATCATGTCAGGGGCGAGGCTGGGCCTTATTGGTTTTCACTGATAGGTGGATTGTCTGTTAAAGCGGGGGTACACCTATCTATCGTTTTTTTTTTTTTGAGTTCATTCACAAACTTTTCTTCTCAGCATTACATACTCACATATTGTGTGTAATATGTCCGCCTGTGTCAGATTTCGTCGGAAAGAATAACTTATATTATTCACTGCAGGCGGTTTCCATCTTCATTGTGGGCATTTGAAGTCCACAAGCATTTATTTCCTGGATGCAGTGAATGCTGTGCTCCCAGCATTCACCGCTCGTTCCCGCACATGCTCAGTGGCATCCTGGGAAGCCTGAGACTAGCTCCCAGGAGACTGTGCGGAGTCTGGGAGAGGCTAGAAACACGCCTACTCCCACGGGAGGAGAACCAGGAAGTGAAAAGAAGAATAGAAAAATAAAAGGTAATTACGGCGATTTAAATTTTTTTTAAACGGCATGTCAGCATCTAGGCAAGGAAGAGAATACATACAGATATTGTTCAAAATTTGGGTGGAACCCCGCTTTAAATACGTAACAACTTCTGCTGCACTGTCACTTGCCTGACGAAGGGGCCCTGCGTGGCTCCAAAATGTTGCCTTATGTTAACCATGTCACCATGAAAATAAAGCTTTGGACCCATTTTGAGGAACCCATGGTGTGCTGGTGACATTTCTTCACTGGGATTGTGATCATTACAGCACCCAGCAATACCAAATAGACATTTTCAGGAACATGTGCATGGGGAATATTGTGTTTTGCCGTTCCTTCAGAGAGCATGCGCCGGTGACGTCACTGGCTGCTGCTCACTGGAATATATATCCTAAATGGTATAAGAGACATTCATTTTACCTACAGGTAAGCCTACCTGTAGGTAAAAATAGGCAAAATGAGTTTACTACCACTTTAAGCCTCCATCTATGCTCTAATTAAAAAAAAAAAAAAAAAATCTGTCTTTGTTTCCATTAGACATTTACCCTTCTTCCTGTCTGGTGAAACTGTTGTCAAAAAGTTTTGAACAATTCTGCTTTAAGACCTGCAATTGATCTGTATATATTATTTAATTAATCCCTAATTATGAAGGGAATCAGAAACTAAACAAGGACCTTTACACAATATTACACCATCAGCGCCCCTCTTTTCTCACAGTACATACTTGGATGGAACTTTGCAGAAGATATCTCGTATCCATTCTTCTAGCGTATCCAGGGTCTCTACAGAAATCACAAAAATAAAAAATTACTATACCACCTCAACTTCATAAATGTAGCCAGATGCTTAGGATCTTAAGGCCATACACACGACAATCTGATTGTACAATTACATTTAAATTTTCCAAAACTATGTAGTATGAGGATACATCTATACAATCCAATCAATTTCTATCCAATTGCACAGGCCTTTACACTAAATTGTTGTTGGTAGCCCCTAAAGATGCAATCAGATGGCATAGTGTATGGTGAGCTCAGTTATAGATTTATCAGCACATACCATTAGACTGTACAGCCAGGGTCATATAATGGGCTGAGTAGTACTTTTCATAGAATTCCCTGAGGCGGGCATGTGTGTCGATACTCTTTTCTTGAGGTTCATACTTCAGAGTATGTGCATTTCCTGCAAACAACATAAAAAGGAAAAAAAAAAAAAGTTGGCACATAAATAACTGTACTGTTATGTGGAACTGCTCTAGAACAGTAGTAAGGATGAATTTAGCTGCTCAAAGCAATACAATAGTAATAATTGTGTATCCAGAGTTCCAGGGAAACCAAAGTATTAAACATAGCACTGTGTGTGTGTATATATATATATATATATATATATATATATATATATATATATTTATTACATACATACATACATACACACACACACACACACACACACACACACACACACAGCCTTGAAAATATATTCATACCCCTTGAAATTTTCCACATTTTGTCATGTTACAATCAAAAAGGGAAATGTATTTTATTGGGATTTTACGTGATAGACCAGGGGTAGTGAATTAAAATTCACGGGGGTCCGGTCAGAAAATTTTTCTTCTAGTGGAGGTCCGAGTGTCATATTGGTGCTTTGACTCCACATCACAGCCTCCTGTACAGGTCACAGGCCCCTCATCTCAGACCTCCATCGCAGACTGCTCCCCTCCCATCGCAGACTGCTCCCCTCCCATCGCAGACTGGACCCCCTCCCATCGCAGACTGGTCCCCTCCCCCCATCGCAGACTGGTCCCCTCCTCCCATCGCAGACTGGTCCCCTCCTCCCATCGCAGACTGGACCCCCTCCCATCGCAGACTGGTCCCCTCCCCCCATCGCAGACTGGTCCCCTCCTCCCATCGCAGACTGGTCCCCTCCTCCCATCGCAGACTGGTCCCCTCCTCCCATCGCAGACTGGTCCCCTCCTCCCATCGCAGACTGGTCCCCTCCTCCCATCGCAGACTGGTCCCATCCTCCCATCGCAGACTGGTCCCCTCCTCCCATCGCAGACTGGTCCCCTCCTCCCATCGCAGACTGGTCCCCTCCTCCCATCGCAGACTGGTCCCCTCCTCCCATCGCAGACTGGTCCCCTCCTCCCATCGCAGACTGGTCCCCTCCTCCCATCGCAGACTGGCCCCCCATCTCAGACTGGTCCCCCATCGCAGACTGGTCCCCTCCCATCAGACTGGGCCCCCCCTCACAGACCCCCCTAGATAGCAGACTCCTGTCCCCATAACATTCACAGCAGAAGTCCCATTTGCAGTAAACATGTGGAAGTAGGTGCTCTGGTCAAATAAGCCCAAAATTGAACTTTTTGGCCTCAAAGCAAACCCTATGTGTGGCAGAAAACGAACACTGCATATCACCCTGAACACACCATCCCCATCGTGAAACATGGAGGTGGCAGCATCATGTTGCGGGGATGCTTTTCTTCAGCAGGGACAGGGAAGCTGGTCAGAGTTGATAGTAAGATGGACGGAGCCAAATACAGGACAATCTTAGAAGAAAACCTGTTAGAGTTCTGCAACAGACTTGACTGGAGCAGACGTTCACCTTCCAGCAGGACAACAATCCTAAACATACAGCCAAAGCTGGAATGAAATGGTTTAGAATCAGGGATCTCCAACCTACAGCCCTCGAGCTGTTGGCTGTTGCAGAACTACACGTCCCTTGAGGCATTGTAATAGTCTGACATTCACAGACATGACTAGGCATGGTGGGAATTGTAGTTCCTGAACAACTGGAGGGCCATAGTTTGGAGACCCCTGGTTTACATCAAAGCATATTCATGTGTTAGAATGACCCAAAGTCCAAATCTAAATCCAATTGAGAATCTGTGGTAAGACTTGAAAATTGCTGTTCACAGCCGCTCTCCATCCAATCTGACAGTGCTTGAACTATTTTACAAAGAAGAATGGAAAAAAAATTCACTCTCTAGATGTGCAAAGCTGGTAGAGACATCCCCAAAAACACTTGCGGCTGTAATTGCAGTGAAAGGCGGTTCTACAAAGTATTGACTCAGATGGGCTGAATACAAATGTATGCCATACTTTTTACATATTTATTTGTAAAAAATTCTGAAAAATCATTTATCATTTTCCTTCCACTTCACAATTACCGTATATAATCGAGTATAAGCCGAGTTTTTCAGCACATTGTTAAGCTGAAAAACACCCCCTCGGCTTGTAATCGAGTGAGGGTGCCCATCTGCAGCCGTACCTGTGATAGACGGAACACTGATACAGTTTCCCAGCATTGTATCCGTGTTCCGTCTATAACCGACGAGGAGGAGACGGGGCTTTGTTACAATGGACGGCCGCTGAACAGACTGCGTGACACAGCGGGAGACACCCGCTGTTTTAGTTATCACAGGTACAGCTGCAGATGGGCACAGTGAGGCTGCAGATGGGCATAGTGAGGCTGCAGATGGGCACTGATGATACAGGTGAGCACAGTGAGGCTTACCCAGTAGCTGCTGCATTTCCCACCCTAGGCTTAGACTCGAGTCAATGCGTTTTCCCAGTTTTTTGTGG
>JBBGZY010002553.1:0-17500 GCA_037952925.1 Lithobates clamitans | reverse complement strand
CTAGTTTACTGATGGACAAAACAAAAAAAAAGACAATAGTAAAAAAAAAAAAATATATATATATTGACAGAGAACCAATCTTACCGCTATCCACAGCCTGCACTTCCCGGTCAATGGCATCTCTGACCATCAATGGTGCAATGAAGAACTGTGCCCATCTAAGGAGAAATGTGGAGATATAAAAGGTCTAAATACTGACATGCATAAAAAATAAGTTAATCTTTGTAAAAAAATTTTAATAAAAAATAATAATAAAAGCATGTCTTTTTGCAGGTAAAAAAATGTGCATTTTTTTTCTTATTTTTGATTAGGAGCCTGCAAAGAATTTTCACCCATGATCAGCAGATCCTGGGTGCAATCCCAGGCCCCTGCAAACGGTCAGTGTAGCTGTCTGCCCATACCTCATACAGGAAGGCAGTTACTGGATGACAGGAAGCATCAATGAACTACCTAGAGCGCTCATCAGCCCCTAATAGTTTATTGAGAACTACAAGCCATCAACCAAAATGGTACGGTAGTTTTAGTTTACAGAGCTCTGTGAATGAATGACGCAGCCGGGTGTGGGGAGAAGATCCCCGGCCTGCTGTCACAATGGAAGCAGCAAGGTTTAGAGCCAATAGAGTGCAAGGCTAACACTGGTACTTGTCACCACAAGAACCTTAGAAACATTTTAGATCAGGTTCACTTGAAGTGTTCCCCTACCAAAAGGATTGTTGCTTTCATTAACCACTTCACTACAGGGCACTTATATACCTTCCTGCCCAAACCAATTTTCAGCTTTCAGCGCTGTCACACTTTGAATGACAATTGCGCGGTCGTCCAACACTGTACCCAAATAAAATTTTTATCATTTTGTTCCCACAAATAGAGCTTTCTTTTGGCGGTATTTGATCACCTCTGGGATTTTTATTTGCTGCTAAGCAAATTTTTAAAAAAAGACCGCAGATTTTGGAAAATTTTTTAAATTTTTTTATTGTTTCAGTTACAAAACTTTGTAAATAAGTAGGTATCTACCTCACTGATGGGGCTGCACTGACAGGCACTGATGAAGTGGCACCAATGAGGAGGCACTGATGATGGGCACTGATAGGCGGCACGGATGGACACTGATAGGTGGCACGGATGGACACCGATAGGTGGCACGGATGTACTATAACATATGGTACTGATGGATGCCAATCAGTGCCAAACCATAATGCCTGCCAATCAGTGATGTCCATTGTGGGCACTGATTGGCATCCATTGTGGTCTAGAGTGGCATACCTAGTGGTGGGCATCCCTGGTGGTCTGGTGGCATCCCTGGTGGTCCAGTGTGGGCATCCTCAGGGGGGAGGGGGGGCTGCTCTGATAATCAATCAGCACAGACCCCCACTGTCAGAGGAGCAGCCGATCGGCTCTCCTCTACTTGCGACTGACAGACGCGAATGAGGAAAAGCCAATCACCGGTTCTTCCGGTTTACATCATAATCAGCCGTGATTGGACACGGCTGATCACGTGTAAAAGAGTCTCCGTCAGAGTCTTCCTGCCCAGACCAATTTTCAGCTTTCAGTGCTCTCACATTTTGAATGACAATTGTGCGGTCATGCGATGGTGTACCCAAACAAAATTTTTATCATTTTCTTCCCACAAATAGAGCTTTTTTTTGGTGGTATTTGATCACCTCTGGGGTTTTTCTGCTATAGGCCGGGTGGGTAGTGGTTAAAGTCAAGAAAAGCTACTGTTTCAGTAGTTTTAATGTTTAGGCCTCATGCCCACGGACGTTTTTACAGCCGCTTTTTTGAGCATTTTTTGCAGCTTAAAAACGCCTCTCCACGTTAGCCTATGGCCTCATGCCCACCATGGTGTTTTTGAGCTGTAAATGGTATAGCGGTTTTTAAGCTACAAAAAAAAAAAAAACCCAGGACCAGTGTGTTCTGAAGCTCAGATGCCGGCAAAAGGTGTTAAACGCGATTTAACGAGGCTTAACGCTATGTTAAGCCTCGTCCGGCGTTTCTGTCTCTATTCAAAATCAATGGTTCCTGGGGTATGATGGGACTGTGACATCATAAGGGGTGGGGTCACCGGATGACATTACCCGGTGACCCCGCCCCATGCCTATATAAGTCATTGCGCACAACGCACACGGCATTACAGTGGGAGAAAGCGTCGAGTCAACATCGGAAGAAGAGAAAAGGGAAGAAGACAATGGAAAAGACCGGGCAAGAGCTAGCAAAAGAGCAGAATATAGCGGAGGAGCCCGGCAGAAGACACTGGGAGAAGAAGACGGAGAGCGCAGAGAAGTCAGAAGAGACCCCCCCGGAGCTAAAAACCTGTGTAGTGTGTTTTTTTTTTATTGACACTTTTTCCCGAGGTGAATGGGTAGGGGTACGATGTACCCCATACTCATTTACATAGGGTGGGGGGCCGGGATCTGGGGGCCCCCAGATTCCGATAAGCCCCCTGCCCACAGACCCCAACAACCAACGGCCAGGGTTGTCAGGAAGAGACCCTTGTTCTCATCAACATGGGGACAAGGTGCTTTGGGGTGGGGGGCGCAGGGCCCCCCCCTGCCCCAAAGCACCAACCCCCCATGTTGAGGGCATGTGGCTTGGTATGATCCAGGAGGGGGGGGGGCGCCCCTTCCTGACCTGCCGGGCTGCATGCTCGGATAAGAGTCTGGTATGGATCTTGGGGGAGGCCCTTATGCCATTTTTTTTTTTGGTGTGGGGGTTCCCCTTAAGATCCATACCAGTCTTGGTGGGGGAACCTCACGCAAATTTTTTTTTTTTTTTTTTCGCTGGGTTCCCCCCTCAAGATTCTCAGCACACAAGTCACACCGCAAGTTGGATCCTCTTGAACCGACTTCTGGTGCAACCTCTATTCAAATCAATGGGCTCCCATAGGGAACTATTGATTTTGAATAGAGACAGAGAAACACGGCTGAAAGCCAGTACGGAGTAACGTGCACTGAATTCAATGCAAAACGCGGAAAAAATCACGTTTTTAACGCAGCTTTTTTCCTGGCGTGTGTACTGGCTTTACAGCCCCTTTTTTAAAACGTCCGTAGGAATGTAGCCTTATAGCTAAACTCCAAGCAAATATAAAATACATAAATGAAAGCAGATCTGTACATCTGTTTTGTTTTATTTTGCAATAAGTAAAAGTTCCTGAATCTGACTTGGTATCAGCCCCTTACAACCAGAGCTCAGACTGTGGGAGGGAGAAGCAGTAGAAGCCTGGGGCCGATCAGTTGCAAAGCAAGGAGCATGCTGAAATGAGGAGACAGCAAAGGGACAAAGATGAGCTTATCAGTCTGCTGCTGTTTCTTTCTCTGTCCAGTACCAGGGTAAGGAAAAGGCCTGCAGGTGTTACTGTACTGGAGCAGTGAACAATCAGGTTGCTTTCCCTGTCAGGCAGGTCTGTTCTGTGTGGTAAAGCTGTGTAAATCTCATAACTAGATGGACAGAAATACAAATCCTTTGTTAGGCATGACAGCTCCCATTTACACTCACTGGCCACTTTATTAGGCACACCTGTTCAATTGCTTGGTAACACAAATTGCTAATCAGCCAATCACATGGCAGCAACTTAATGCATTAAGGCATCTAGACATGGTGAAGACGACTTGCTGAAGTTGAAACCGAGCATCAAAATGGAGAAGGGGATTTAAGCAACTTTGAACGTGGCATGGTTGTAGGTGCCAGACGGGCTGGTCTAAGCATTTCAAAAACTGCTGATCTACTGGGATTTTCACACACAACCATCTCTAGGGTTACAGACAATGGTCCGAAAAAGAGCAAATGTCCAGTGATGTCAGAGGAGAATGGGCAGACTTGTTTGAGATGATAGAAAGGCAACAGTAACTCAAATAACTACTCGTTACATCCAAGGTATGCAGAATACCATCTCTGAATGCACAACACATCGAACCTTGAAGCAAATGGGCTACAGCAGCAGAAGACCACACCGGGTGCCACTCCTGTTAGCTAAGAACTGGAAACTGAGGCTACAATTCACACAAGCTCACCAAAATTGGACAATAAACATGAAAGCATGGATCTATCCTGCCTTGTATCAACGGTTCAGGCTGGTGGTGGTGTAATGGGGTGGAGGATATTTTCTTGGCACACTTTGGGCCCCTCAGTACCCATTGGGCATCATTCAAACACCACGACCTACCTGAGTATTGTTGCTGACCATGTCCATCCCTTTATGACTACAGTGTCCCCATCTTCTGATGGCTCCTTCCAGCAGGATAATGCACCATGTCACAAAGCTCCAATCATCTCACCACTGGTTTCTTGAACAGGACAATGAGGTCACTGTACTCCAATGGCCTCCACAGTCACTAAATCTCAATCCATTAGAGCACCTTTAGGATGTGATGGAACGGGAGATTCTCATGGATGTGCAGCTGACAAATCTGCAGCAACTGCATGATGTTTAGAGGTCGACCGATATGGGTTTTTCTCTGGCCGATGCCGATATTTACAAATCGCAGTGGCCGATGGCCGATATGTGATGCCGATTTTTTTGGGTCGATATATTAGGCCGATTTTTTTTTTTCTTTTTTTTTTTTTTTTTTACCTTCATCTCATAAAATCTAACAGTTAGACCCCTTTCACACTGGGGCGTTTTTCATGCGCTTTTGGGCTAAAAATAGCGCCTGTAAAGTGCCTGTAAAACGGCTCCCCTGCAGTCTCAGTGTGATATCCCGAGTGCTTTCACACTGAGGCGATGCGATGGCAGGATGTAAAAAAAAAGTCCTGCAAGCAGCATCTTTGGAGCGATGTATACCGCTCCTCCACCACTCCTGCCCATTGAAATGAATGCGCACCGCAGCCGAAGCGCCTGCAAAGCGTTTCGGCAGCGGCGCTTCAGGGGCGCATTTAACCCCTTCCTCGGCCGCTAGCTGGGTTATAAGCTCCCCGCTAGCAGCCGAATAGCGCCGCTAAAATGATGGTAAAGAGCCGCTAAAAACTAGCAGCGTTTTACCATCAACACATGCCCGCTCCAGTGTGAAAGCAACCTTCAGTGATACGGAAAATCTTTTACATTTAAACATTTATTAAACAAAACAAACCTCCAATCAGTTCACTTGTATGTAGAATTTAGATTAAAAAAATATAAAAAAAAACACCTCTCTTAAATATTAAATACACAAAAACAGGTAATCAAAACTTCTGGATGAAAAAAAATGGGCTAACTTTACTGCTTAGTTTTTTTTTTAATTTATTAGTGTATTTTTTTTTTTAAATTGCATTTGAAAGACCGCTGCGCAAATACCATGTGACATAAAATATTGCAACAACCGCTATTTTATTCCCTAGGGTCTCTGCTAAAAAAAATATATATATAATGTTTGGGGGTTCTAAGTGATTTTCTAGCAGAAAATACAGAATTTTTACTTGTAAGCAACAAATGTCAGAAAAGATTTAGTCTTTAAATGGTTAAACTGAGAGCTTCTACACACAGAGCTCAGTTCATTCAGAAGTGTTAACATTGTATCCTTCAGGTTCTTTTTATCATATTTGGCAGGCTGCCCAGAGGAGGAGAAGTCACTTCACACAGGCAACTTGCACTGACTTCTATTACAGAAGTCTTTTGCAAGTCGCGCTGAAGCTATATCGGCTTTTATCAGCACAATCGGCCGATGCCGATTAAAGCGGAGTTTCACTAAAAAAAAAAAAATTTAGATGTCAGCAGCTGCTGACTTTTAAAATAAGGATACTTACCTGTCCCGGGGTCCAGCGATGTCGGCACCCGAGACCGAGTCGATCCTCGGGTGCTGCTGCCGCCATTCACACTGAGGGAATCAGGAAGTGAAGCGTTGCCGCTTCACTGCCCGGTTCCCTACTGTGCATGCGCGAGTCGCGCTGCGCGTCTACACTGGTCCCCGTTGTGTTGTGGGAACTGTGTACTTCCCACAACACAACGGGGGTGGGCGGGGAGTGTGCGGCTAGCTATACCCGGAAGTGGGTGCAGATACCTGTATTATACAGGTATCTGCACCCCCCTCCCCCCTGAAAGGTGCCAATTGTGACACCGGAGGGGGGGAGGAATCCGATGAGCGGAAGTTCCACTTTAGGGTGGAACTCCGCTTTAAGTAAAAAACACCAAATATCGGCCGATATATCGGTCGACCTCTAATGATGTGATTATGTCACTATGGGGAAAAAATCTCTGAGGAATGTTTCCAACGAAGAATGAAGGCAGCTCTGAAGGCAAAAGGGGTCCAACCGGTACTAGCAAGTTAGAAATGTAGAAAAGTGACGGCAGAAAAAGACTGGGTAGTCCATCGAGTCTGCCCATATTTTTTATTTTTTCCCATTAACCTTGTTGTCTGATTATAGATCTATGTTTATCCCAAGCATGTTTGAAGCCATTTACTGTTGACTGTCTCACTACCTCATCAACTATCCTTTCAGTAAAATAATACTTTAGTTTTGAACTTTCCTCCAGTTAGTGTGAAGTCATGTCCCCATGTTCTTGATTTTGGTTTCATATTGAAAAGACTGCCTTCCTGAACCTTATTCACCCCCTTGATGTATTTAAAAAGGTTCCAATCAAGTCTCCCCTTTCCCATCTTTCCTCCAGACTGTACATATTAACCACTTCAGCCCCGGAAGGATTTACCCCCCTTCCTGACCAGGTCATTTTTTGCGATACGGCACTGCCTCGCTTTTACTGACAATTGCACCGTCGTGCGACATTGTGCCCAAGCACAATTTATGTCCTTTTTTCCCCACAAATAGAGCTTTCTTTTGGTGGTATTTGATCATCTCTGTGGTTTTTATTTTTTGCGCTATAAACAAAAGAAGAGCGACAATTTTTGAAAAAAAAAAATTTAAATTTTTGCTATAATAAATATCCAAAATAAAAAAAATACAATTTCTTCATTAGTTTAGGCCGATTTAAAAAAATAAAAATAAAATCGCAATAAGCGTATATTGTTTGGTTTGCGCAAACGTTATAGCGTCTACAAAAATAGGGGATATATTTATGGTATTTTTATCATTTATTTTTATTTATTTTACTAGTAATGGCAGCGATCTGTGATTTTTATCGGGACTGCGACATTGGGGCAGACAGATCGGACACTTGACACATTTTTGGGACCATTGACATTTATACAGTGATCAGTTCTATAAAAATGCACAGATTACCATATTAATGTCACTGGCAGGGAAGGGGTTAACATTAGGGGACAATCAAGTGGTTAAATGCGTTCCCTCACTGTGTGTTCCAATTGTGGGGGGGGGGGTGGGACTGACTTGGGGAGGAGACCAATCGTTGTTCCTATATACTAGGAACACACAATCTGTTTCCACTCCCCTGACAGGACACGGATTTGTGTGTTTACACACACACACACACAAATCCCCGTTCTCGCTCTGTCAGGAGCGATCGTGGATGCCCAGGGGATATCATGGCTGCCGGGCACGTGCATCTGCTCCTTAGGAAAGCGGCGGGCGTGCGCACCCCCTATACGCATATATATATATATATATATATATATATATATATATATATATATATATATATATATATATATATATATATATATATATATATATATATATATATATATATATAGGAATAAGGAGCTCCTTCCTCCTCCTGGTGACCCCTCTAGTGATCCTGGAATTCTATTCACTTTCCACACTGCCTGCTCACACGGTTTGCTCATTTTTTAATCATCTGAAATAAGCACCCCCAAATCTTTTTCCTCCGTCATTCTGGCTAACACTGTACCCCCAATGTTATACTCTCTCAGGGGATTATTTTTCCCTAGGTGCATTATTTTACGCTTAGAAATATTGAACTGCAGTCTTCACTGCCTTGCCCAATCTTCAAGCAATGCCAAATCATGTTACAGACACCAACAGGGATATCAACCCTATTACACACCATTGTATCATCAGCAAAAAAGACATACCATGCCCAACAAACAAATAGAACAGGACCCAGTACAGAGCCTTGTGGTACCCCACTAGTGACTGCTCTCTGTTCTGAGTGAACCCCATTTACAACCACACTCTGGTCTCTATATCCTTTAGCCAACTGCATAATCCACTGAACCAACCAAGAGTTAAGTCCTAGCTTGTACAACTTTTGTATTAGATCATTATGTGGAACTGTATCAAATGCTTTGCTGAAATCAAGATATGCTATGTCCACAGCACCACCCTGGTCCAAAACACTGGTAATATAGTCAAAAAATTCAATCAGATTAGTCTGATATGATCTGCCCTCAGTAAAGCCATACTGCTTTGGATCCAGCAAGCTGTGTATTTTTAGGTTATCAATAATCCTTTTCAGGAGTGATTCCATTAACTTGACTACAACTGATGTTAAATTCACTGGCCTGTAATTACCAGCTTCTACCTTGCTGCCCTTCTTGTGGATAGGTACAATATTAGCGGTCTACCAGTCATGGGGAACTTCTCCTGTTAGAAGAGACTGAATAAAAATATTCATTAATGGTCAACTATATCTCAAAGTTCTCTTAGAACTCTGGGATAAATACCATCAGGATCCACTGTGGTTTTTAGCTTTCACTCAGCCAGTTCCTCTGCTACCTCTGTCTTCAGAAATCCTAGAAATGAACCGCCATTACTAGAACCAATATGATTCCCCAACTTGTTATCGTTAGTGCAATTTATTTCTGAGAAAACTGAACAGAAGTTATTGTTTTAATGGTTTACTACATCCTGGTCTCCCTCAACATATGTGTTGTGCCCAGTTTTCATTTTAGTGATCCCATTGTATTTTTTCCTTCCATCACTAATGTACCTAAAAAAGGTTTTATCTCCTTTCTTAACCTCCCTGGCGGTATGATTATTTCAAATTTTAGGTGCTGAAAGCGATACAATTATTTTGCATGGAAATTTGGCATTTTATATTTTATGCCTGTAATTCCTAACAATAACACACTTAAATCTGTCCAAACAAGAGTCTAGTAGATATCCCGGGGATGATGAAGTTTGAAACGCAAAAACATAAATTATAATATGATAAATAAATATAAATAATTAAAAAATAATAATAATAAAATACATTTCCCCACGATTCACTATCGCTCAATTCTGCAAGTGTTCTAATTTATTATCGCTGTTTTCTAGCTGGTCTAAAGCCACTTTTGACATAAAGGAACACTTTTTGGTTGCTATGGACAATCTCCAATTTCCAGGCAGAAAGAACAGTATATATTACATAAAACTGCATGCAGGTCATGGGCCAAAGCACTGGGGACAAAAGGGATGTGAAATAATTTCATACAGTACTGTAATCTGTAAGATTACAGAACTGTATGTGTTATGGTTTATACATTTTTTTGAATTTGCCACCAGGCTCCGCCCCCGGGCATCGCGACGCTCGCAGGGAACGGAGCTCGGCACAGAAAGGCTTCGGAGGAGTGCAGACACAGCGGGGGACATCGAAGGATCCTGGGGACAAGGTAAGTAACGCCGCACCAGGATCCTGCAATGTAATCCCGAGTGTGGCTCGGGGTTACCGCTAATGGTACTGAAATTTAACCCCGAGCCACACTCGGTAATACAGTCAGGGAGGTTAATAGATTTAGCAGCACTCATAATGTGTTTGGCCTCCTTTTGTCTATTTTTATACTCCTCTGTCAGCTACACCTCCTGTTTCCTTGAATCTTCCATATGCTATTTTTTTTTCCTTTACTATCCTACTTACCTCTTTAGTGAACCACATTGTTTTTTTTCTTCCGTTTATTCTTACTAAGTTGCCTGGCAAATAATCTAGTTGCCTCCAGGATGGTAGACTTTTAGGCTGCATTCACACCTGAGAGTTTGGTTTTCAGGCAGAAAGTCACACGTTTTTACAGCGATTTTGTACACGTCCCAAGGTCACCAATGTAAAAAGCAGAAATACGCCTGTTATTCTGCCCAAAAAAGAAGCTCATGTACTGTTTTGAGCTTCAGGTGTTTTGCTTCAGTCTAAAAAGCACTCAGATGTGAACAAGGGCCATTTAAATTAATGGGATTTTGCTTGTTGGGCGTTTTTCTGGCCTTTTTTTTACAAGCTGTAAATGCTCAGGTATGAATGCAGCCTAATAGTGCCCACTGATTACTTCAGTAAATTTTTTAGAAATTTCCCCATTTCAACAAAATTTGTCCTTTTAAAATCTAAAACTTCCGTTTTTGTATATGATTTTTCAGTTCTTGTTTTAATGTCAAACCAAAGACATGGTGATCACTAGAATTCTCTCCCACCTCAACATCAGACATTCGATCCCCATTTGTCAGTACTAGGTCTAGAATATGGTCTACATTGTTAAGATTGTCACATTAATAAAAAAAAAAAAAAAAAAAAAGGATGATATGAGCTGGTATTTCAACAGAACTTTGCTAAGAGGTGTTAAAGCAAAACATACCGATCCAAAGCCTCTTTGAAATGTTTCCGCTGTACATCAAACTGGAAGATGGTGCGTTCGCAGTCAGTGGAGGCGTTGTCACTGCCCCCGTGTTTTTTAAGGAAAGCATCAAAGCCATTCTCATCTGGGTATTTTTCACTGCCCATGAACACCACTACAAAAAGAAAAAGGCACAGACACCATTATGGACTATATAGGACCGCAATAATACCAAAAAAAAAATATATAAAGTGTCTTTGACACTAGCTTTAAAACATTAAATTTAAACATCCTGTCACCCGATGTGGTAAAACGTGGTGTCACTCCCCTCCCTCCAATAATTTTTTTTTCCCTTTTTCTGAAAGTGAGCCAAAGATGTAGCATTCCAGACTCCTTCACATCACAGCTCCCTGCAGCTATGGCACCCCTTTACCCTACACATGCCCCTACACCTCTGGACCTCTTTACATTACACAGCCCCTTGCAGCTATTCCCCCTCCTTCACATTACACAACCTCCGCAGCTCTGCCCCTTCTTACCTTATCTAAGGCACGCAGAGCGGGACATACAGCAGTGTTGAATAGAGGGCAGGAGCTGCTGGAGTTAATTTTTCATATTAACAAGCTGGTAATTGGTTGCTAGGACCACCTAGCAACCAATCACCTGCTAGTTAACTTGGAAAGTTAATTCTGGCAGCTCCCGTCCGCTATTCAGCAGCGCTGTATCTCCCGCTGTGTGTACAGATACCAACTGCAGCCAGAGTGCTGCAAGAAAGCAAAGACTGAACTCAACAACTGCTGGAAAGGAAAGTACCGTATTAATCATCTTATTTCACAGAATGCACATATGTAGAGTCAACTAACAAAGTTGCTTTGACACCAGTCAGGTTTTAATTGATGTCCCAGTTAGGGAGATTCACCCTATTTGTTAAGTTATCACCGAAAGTGAAGGTAAAAGAAAAAAAATCGCAAGTTTTGTGGTGTCCCCAAAACAGGAATAGTGGGGATATCTTCCAATGGGGACACAAGTTTTAGTGACAACCAGGGATTCCTTCACTTCACAGAGATTTTCTCTAACTTCCTTTTGCCTATGGCAGTGATGGCGAATTTTGGCACCCCAGATGTTTTGGAACTACACTTCCCATGATGCTCATGCACTCTGCAGTGTAGTGGAGCATCATGGGAAATGTAGTTCCAAAGCATCTGGGGTGCCAAGGTTCGCCATCACTGACCTATGGGAACAGAAGTGAAGGGAAATCTCCACAATGACACACAGATGGCAAAAATAAACCTTACAGGGGTTATATCCCGCTCTTACTGGATCCAAAAAAAAAAAAGGTTTTGCCTTTAGTGCTATTTTAATAAAACTTGAAAAAAAAATGCCTATAATTGTTAACTGCTAATTGTTAAGCTAGGTTAGTAGTCTTGCTGGGAAGACAGCAAATTATAAAATAATAAATATATCTTTCCTGTAGCCCACTGGCCACATAAAGATGAGGATTAGCCAATCAGAAATCTGATCTTTCCCTTTCAACAGGAATTGCAAAATGAAATGCCTAGGCTACTGGTTATGTGAGCAGCACCAGGGAAAACCATGAGCAACATTTTCTCCAGAATAAAAATAAAAAAATTAAAAAAAAATAGTTTCAGCCCTTTTCAGCAAAACAGATAACATAGCATAATGAAAATACCCCAACAGCATACCTTGGAAAAAGATAGACACCCATGCACAATAATTTCATCACTGGTTGTAAGCTTGCTTTCCCTGTTGATTCCGTCTGTCTAAACACCAATATACAGTACCATCATATGTGGACAACTTAACGCAGCAAACAATACTCACTATGTTCCAAGAAATGCGCTAATCCTGGCAGGTCCTCCGGATCACTGAAACTTCCAACTCCAATGCAAAGTGCAGCTGCAGACTAAAGAGAAAGGAAAAATGAAGCAAGAGGTTTCAGCAAAGCCTATGGGACGAGTCCCAGGGGCCCGCCCAAATCGCAACCTTACAACAAACAAGCAATAAACGTTTTTAAGCATATCTAAACAAGTATTTATATTTTGGATAGGGTAGAGATTGGTTAAACCCAGGTCAGGTATTTTGCCACCTGTGTTTCATTAGGTAGCATTACCTTTACTTCCTGTCCGGTAGCATGGACACGGATGGCAACCCCCCCCCCCCAAAAAAAAAAACATACAGGCTTTAATTCTTCTACTCAATCAGAAAACAAAGAGAAAGCTTTTGAGTTTAGATACACTTTATAACTGTAAAGTGTGTGTGTATGGACCCCACTGCAAGTGAGGGTTTTGAAATTTCCTGGAGTAGGGCTTTAATGCTGGAATTGCAGAAAGATAAGAAGGCAGCAGTCAGTTCACATGGCTGAACTTATTGTTTGCATCTAGAATCTTGGCAAAAATATGCTGTACAGTATAGAATAGGTCAGGAGGTAGTTTTTCTCTAAGGGTTTTAAAATTATATATATATATATATATATATATATATATATATATATATATATATATATATATATATATATATATATATATATATATATATATATATATATATATATATATATATATCATTACATTTTTTAAAGTAATGATAACTTAAAACAGGAGTATAAAAATTGCTGTGCTCCTTAGGGAGTGTATGGATGTTAGAGGGGAAAGTGGTTAAAATGAGTCTTTCACTTTGTCTATTAGATCAAAAAACACTATATTTATTAGTGTTTTTTGATCTAATAGACAAAGTAAAAGACTCATTTTAACCACTTTCCCCTCTAACATCCATACACTCCCTAAGGAGCACAGCAATTTTTATATTCCTGTTTTAAGTTATCATTACTTTAAAAAATGTTTAGGTTTTGTTCATAGTTTTAAAACAAACAAAACAAAAAAAAAGTATAAAATTTGTCCTATTTAACCACTTCCCTACCCGCCCATTGTCATATGACGTCCGCAGGAACACTCTGTGCCTCCAGGCAGGCGTCATATGTCGTCCTTGGCTTCCCAGTGGTACTGAGGGGAGCATGCGCGCCACGTCACTCGGGAACCGATGCGCGTGCCCGGCGCCCGTGACCGCTGGTGACAGAACAGGAACGTGGATCTGTGTGTGTAAACACACAGATCCTCGTCCTGTCAGGGGAGAGGAGACAGATCGGTGTTCCTAGTGTATAGGAACACCGATCTGTCTCCTCCCCTAGTCAGTCCCCTCCCTCCCAGTTTGAATCACTCCCTAGGTAACACAGTTGACCCCTTGATCGCCCCCTAGTGTTAACTCCTTCCCTGCCAGTGACATTTATACCGTAATCATTGCCTATTGATAGCACTGATCGCTGTATAAGTGTCACTGGTCCCAAAATAGTGTCAAAAGTGTCCGATCTGTCTGCCGCAATGTCGCAGTCACGATAAAAATCGCGGATCGCAGCCATTAGTAGTAAAAAAAAAAAAAAAACGCTTATTTTACCAAACATATGTAGAAGAATACATATCAGCCTAAACTGAGGAAAAAATTTGTTTTTTTAAAAATTGGGGATATTTATTATAGCAAAAAAGTTAAAAAAAATTGTCTTTTCAAAATTGTCACTCTTTTTTTGTTTATAGTGCAAAAAATAAAAACCACAGAGGTAATCAAATACCACCAAAAGAAAGCTCTATTTGTGGGGGGAAAAATGATAAAAATTGAATTTGGGTACAAGGTTGCATGACCGCGCAATTGTCATTCAAAATGCGACAGCGCTGAAAGCTGAAATATGGCTTGGTCAGGAAGGGGGTGAAAGTGCACTGTGTTGAGGTGGTTAAAAAGTCCTCCAACTTATGGTACAAATATGGTAAAGCATTGCAAACTTATTGGCAATTTTTTTTCAATTCAGTTGTTTTTTTTACACAATAAATAAAAAAAAATGAAAAAAAGTCTAAATAATAATAAAACAGAAATAGGGCTGGCTACCAAAATAGGCACAGCAGGGGATTCAACATTTCCAGGCTGAATGAAAATATAATTTTCAGTGTATGTCCAGCTTAGTACAGCCACCACATCTAAAGACTGGTAACACCACAATACAGTACATTTTGGTCTTGGGTTCAGTTAAAGAGTATGTAAACCCAATCATATTACTGATATGTGCCTGCTGTACCGTGTACTTGTATTAAAAAGTAACCTGTACTCTTTGTATTGCTTCCTTTGTGGGAATTCCCTGGTGTTCCTGTCTGTCCTCTGCTTTCCTAATAAAAGCTGACCACACTAAGCAGGAGAACACACCATGGTCAGTTCTCTAGCTATGCTGGGTGCTCAGCCTGCTCTCCTCCAATGATCAGTCTTGTCCTGACATATCCCCCCTGCACAGCCTTTCACTGGGAAGACCAGTGTGCTGCTGTTTCCCTCTGTTCTCAGCTGCATAAGAGCTGAGGGAGGAGAATGTGATCACTTATTAAAAAAAAAAAAAAAAAAAAAAAAAAAGGTATTCATACTTTTTTTATATCGATACACTAATGGTTTGCCTTTCATTTCTATTTTAAACTGAATGGGCTGGGTTTTTTTTGTTTGTTTTACAACAACTCATAACAGTTATGAGTAAGCACAATGTAGTTGTGTGAAATGCGTCATCCTCTGCCCCGGCTGCTGCACTTGTGGTGTTTGTCATGTACCTTTGTGTATTTTCACAATTATTTCAAAAAAGTTGTCACTACGTTGGTTGTGCTGCAATTTTCCTTCTATCCTATATACAGTAACAGACACCCATTAGAACTGAAGAAACTGCGTGGATAAGCAGCATAGCATCTTTGGCATCTTCAGCTACAAAACTTGGTTGATTTACCAAAACTGGAGAGTGCTAAATCTGGTGCAGCTGTACATGGTAGCCATCAGCTTCTAACTTCAGCTTGTTCAATGAAGCTTTGAGAAAAAAAAAAAAAAAAAACCTGGAAACGGATTGGTTTCTATGCAGAGCTGCCCCAAATTCTGCACTCTTCAGTTTTAGTAAATCAACCGCAGTAAGTCCAGTTGAATGGGACTAACTGGGGTTGATTTATTTAAACTGGAGAGTGCAAAATCTGGTGCAGCTCTGCATGGTAGCCAATCAGCTTCTAACTTCAGCTTGTTCAATTAGGTTTTGACACTAAAACCTGGAAGCTGAATTGGTTTCTATGCAGAGTTGCACCAGATTTTGCACTCTCCAGTTTTAGTAAATCTCCCCCCTATGACCAGCGATACTAGAACATGAATAAATGGGACCCTTCACCAACATTATCACACAGCACAGTGACACAATAACAGAACAAATACCAGCTTCTCTGTACAGCCTTTCTTGTCTCTGGAATGCAAGCTGTCCGATTCCTCCTCCTCCTCCTCCTCATCATCACCTTCAGATTCTTCTCCCTCACTGTCTTCCTCAGAGTCATCATCATCTTCATCATCATCATCTTCTTCTTCTTCTTCATCATCATCAGAGGAATCACAGGCAGTGTGACTGAGAGATGTCATATCAGAGATCAGCAGAACCCTAAGGCCACTGTCAAGCTGTATAAACCTGGAGGGGGGTCACAAACAGGTTAGCATACGTACGTAATATTACCACTGTCGATTGGTCTCTGTGGGTTACTGCAAACTGCTTAAATTAAGTAAAGATGTTGTGTTTTTTATGTAAAAGAAAAGATTTTTTAAAATGGCAATTTCACTTTTAGGCTCTATTCAGACTGTGGTGGCACATTACCACATTCATGTTAATATGTGTTGCCTCAATGTAATACATGATCATCCAAGAACAGCCATGCAACTGGAAAGAGAGGATTTGTAGTTTGAGTTGTAGTTCTACTGCAGCTAGAGATGTGCCGGTTGTCTATCCCAGGTGTATGGAACACACATTAAAGTGGCTGTAAACCTCCACAGACCACTTTGTACTACAGGTAAGCCTACAATAAGGTTTACCTGTAACTACCCAGGATATCTCCTAAACCTGCACGGCTTAGGAGACATCCCCTGTATTCGCATGTGCCAACGTCATCCGCACACGTGCACTGACACAAACTGAAGCAATGGCACATACGCGCGGGAGTGACGTTATCGTGGCTCTGGCCAATCACAGCGCCAGAGCCGCGATACCCAGAAGTAACCCCTGGGAGTGATGTCTGCCACCGGAGCGGTGTACAGGCACCGCAGCGAGGGCTTCGATCTCAGGCGAGTATTACATATTGAACTAGTATGCTATGCATACTAGCTCATTATGCCTTTGTCTTGTAGGCGTTTTTTATTTATTTTTTTTAAGTTGGTTTACACCCACTTTAACAAAGCCATCACTTTACTGTCACAAACAAAATCATAGTTTAACCCACAGTTTTTCAATCTGTTTACCCTGAAAGAACCCTTGGCAAAAAGTTTGAGATTTCAGGGAACCCTCCCCCCCCCCCCAAAAAAAAGTCAGATCTACAATTTACGAAAACATTGGATCTGATCAGCACACTGTAGACATAGCTTTAAACTACTTGCCTACTGGACAATTATACCCCCCCTCCTGCCCAGATCAATTTCCAGCTTTCAGTGCTGTTGCACTTTGAATGACAATTGCGCGGTCATACAACACTGTACCCATATGAAATTTTTATATTTTTTTAACACAAATAGAGCTTTCTTTTTATAGTGTTTAAACACCACTGGGTTTACTATTTTTTGCAAAAAGAAAAGAAAAAGAGAGAGAGAGAGAAAAAGAGAGAGAGAGAGAGAGAGAGAGAGAGAGAAGAGAGAGGGAGGGGGTGGAGGGGAGAGAGAGAGAGAGAGAGAGAGAGAGAGAGAGAAGAGAGAGGGAGGGGGGTGGAGGGGAGAGAGAGAGAGAGAGAGAGAGAGAGAGAGAGAGAGAGAAGAGAGAGGGAGGGGGGTGGAGGGGGGAGAGAGAGAGAGAGAGAGAGAGAGAGAGAGAGAGAGAGAGAGAGAGAAGAGAGAGGGAGGGGGGTGGAGGGGAGAGAGAGAGAGAGAGAGAGAGAGAGAGAGGGGGGGGGGTGGAGGAGAGAGAGAGAGAGAGAGAGAGAGAGAAGAGAGAGGGAGGGGGTGGAGGGAGAGAGAGAGAGAGAGAGAGAGAGAAGAGAGAGGGAGGGGGGTGGAGGGGAGAGAGAGAGAGAGAGAGAGAGAGAGAGAGAGAGAGG
>JBBGZY010002552.1:472500-545621 GCA_037952925.1 Lithobates clamitans | reverse complement strand
TCCTGTATGTATACAATGTATTATATAATATATCCTGTATGTATACAATGTATTATATAATGGCTCCTGTATGTATACAATGTATTATATAATATATCCTGTATGTATACAATGTATTATATAATATATCCTGTATGTATACAATGTATTAATTAATGTACCCTGTATGAATACAATGTATTATATAATATATCCTGTATGTATACAATGTATTATATAATGGATCCTGTTTGCATACAATATATTATATTATATGAAATATCCTGTATATATACAATGTATTATATAATATATCATGTATGTATACAATGTATTATATAATATATCCTGTATGTATACAATGTATTATATAATATATCCTGTATGTATACAATGTATTATATAATGGCTCCTGTATGTATACAATGTATTATATAATATATCCTGTATGTATACAATGTATTATATAATATATCCTGTATGTATACAATGTATTATATAATATATCCTGTATGTATACAATGTATTTTATAATGGATCCTGTATGTATACAATGTATTATATAATGGATCCTGTATGTATACAATGCATTATATAATATATCCTGTATGTATACAATGTATTATGTAATATATCCTGTATGTATACAATGTATCTTTCTCTCCATTTAGAAAAGAAAGAAAACACAGGGGTGAGCTGCACAGTGACTTACACAGTGTTATTACTATGACTGGCAATCAGAGGCTATCACAGCAATCATGTGACAGGGAACCTGGAGTCCCGGGTCCTGATCATTAGTACGATACCGGGGCTCTTGGTGGGATCCTAGTCTCTGTGCAGCACTCTCCCAGCACAAAGAGAGATACACAGATATGTGGCCCCCAGAATAAAGACCCCTTTTCGTGAGGCCCCATAAGTGCATTCTGTTAGTGGGAAGGGGTTTGTCCAGTTGGAAGCTCCTGATTGGTCACTGGCTTTCCCTGGGTGACATTCCTAGTTCTTCCTCACACAGATATTGATCAGGAATTGGTAGGAAATGGTCATTATAGACGGGAACTCACCATGTTGTGATCTCCTCTCCTGGAGGTCATTTGCGGGTCCCATCAGATCGATCAGTGTAAAGACATGAATGGTGACATCCAGAGCCCCTTCTTCTCCATATTTGTCTATCAGGATGTCCTTGGTGGTGATCCAGTCTGCATTTTCTAGTCTTCCTCGGGGGATGGGACGTTTATCTCCATAGGAGAAATCAGACAATTTGTTCCTAAATCTCTTGAAGTCACGTCCTTTCAGATCCTCCAGAGAATATATGATAAGATCCCCGGGGGTTTGTTTCCTCTTTCCCAGGACACCAGGAGCCAACCCTGCAGAGAGAACAATAAGAAACCATAAACATTCATCCTGATTGGAGGATTTCTGACACATGACAGCAGATAAGTCTGTACTGGCAGCCAGCAATGCTATAAAGAGCATATAGAAGGGAAAGGAAATGATCCTCCAATATGTCTATATGTACATTATCCTATGGAGGGATTGGATTCCCTGTGGTAATTTCATATGATTGCCTCCATAGTGATAAGATACCTCTCAGATGGATGAATATTGGGGGCAAACACCTAGGGGGGCTATTTTTGAAAAAGCATCACCTTTGTGAATCATCCCTATAATGTATCTAATATGTTTATTTCCTAGGATCCTCAGCTCCATCTAGTGGTCAGAATGCCATATCTTACTGGTTGAGGTATTTCAAGAAAATAATGTATTATGAGCTGATGATCATAGGAAGTAAACCTATTAGACAAATTACGGGTACTATTAGTGATGACTGTACAAATGACACAAACTCATAGTAATTATTTTATATACAGACCTCCTAATGTATATGTAAGGATGATCATTTTAAACATCATGTTTATTGATTGTTTCATAGTAAACTAAATGAAAAATATAAAACCTTTAAAAAACCTCCCCCCCTGAAAAATGATGTGTCTGATCAGTGTGAACTAAGAACTCCGATTACCCCCAAATCTCCCAGCAGTATGTGTCATGTGACACCTTTTGGCTTCCCCTTAGGATTATAGACAAAGGATTCCCCCGACCGTTACACAAATAGCCATAAAATTTGGGGTCCTCCAGTCATTATGGATCATTGGACCATCTCAGAAGATCATTTCCATCAATGATAAATAAAATCTGAAGAATGTGATGGTGGAATTGATGAAAGCTCCTGAACTCTTCTAATTGGTGGACTGACCAGATGTCTACAGGAAATGTCCAGACTATGGAAACATAAAATGTCCTATCATCTAATTCCAATCTCTGGAGATGTGAGATGGAGGAAAACATTGGAAAGGATCATCAGGATCAGCAGTCATACCTTGTGAGGAGGAGGATGATGAGGAGGAAGAGGTCGCCATGACATCAGGAGATGACCCGAGATTACATCACCTGGAAGGAGCACAAACAATAATAAACTCAATTGTAGTGTGATCAATGGAACCAATAAGGAGGATTTGTTCCCTTCTGTGGATAACAATTACTGACTAGTTGTCCAATTAGAAAGCATTATGCCTTGTATACACGTTCAGATTATCGTACAACGTATCGTTCACATTTTGTTGCATAAAACTAATATTGAATACAACATTGCAAAATGTGTGTAAGATTTTTGTCGTACGATTCTGGAAAAATCTTCCATTGTGGGTAGCTACGTATTTTAATTGATGTCAAATACGTGAGACCCCTGTGTCCTCCTGGTTTATTTTCATGTTTCCGATCATGCGTGGCGTTTGTTGACTTTTAGCGGACGCATGCTGTACTGATTACACGATTAATAATGAAGAAACTCCTGCGCTGTCAGAAATACCTATGCTAAGGGGCACTGCTGCAACACCTAAATGGCTGATCCAAACAGACAAAAGTGGTGTGAATAAAGTAAGTGGTGATTGCGCTGTGATAAGTGGGGAAGGAAGAAGGAGGCAGGGGAAGGGGCTAGCTCAAATGTATAGAGAGGTGAATGAAAAATGAAAAAATTATAAAAAATATAAAGGTATAATGAGCATGAGGGCTAGTATCATACTAGCACATAAAAAATATCATGTGAATACCGAAACAGAAGAAAAGAAAAATCTCAGTGCAAAAGGGCTAGTACCATACTAGCACATATGTGGTAACTCAGCAAATACTTATCAAAAGAAAAATCTCAGTGCAAAAGGGCTAGTATCATACTAGCACATATGTGGTAACTCAGCAAATACTTATCAAAAGATAAAACTCAGTGCAAAAGGGCTAGTATCATACTAGCACATAAGTAGTAACTCAGCAAATAATTGATGGTGACTCCAAGTAAATAACTAAATGGTGAACAGTCCCACCGCCTTGTAGTACAAAGTGCTCAAACAATCAGTCATCAGTTCCAAAAGGCAAAATGGAAAAAGTATACAAAATATAAAAGTAATAAAGTGCAGTCTAATGAGCACTAAATCTGAATAAACTGAAGAAACAAAATAGTCTAAAGCGTATAAAAAGCTATGAAATGAGTGACAAATACAGTGTGGGTACAAAAAAATAAATAAAATATATAAATCAAACAAAGTCCATGTGCATGAGGGCTAGTATCATACTAGCACATAAAAATATTGTAAATACTGACACAAAAGAAAAGAAAAAAAAAAAAAAAACCTCAGTGCAAAGGGGCTAGTATCATACTAGCACATATGTGGTAACTCAGCAAATACTTATTAGTGACTTCAAGAAAAATAAATAAATGGTGAACAGTCCCACCACCTTGTAGTACAAAGTGCTCAAACAATGAGTCATCAGTTCCAAAAAGGCAAGTCCACAAGCCACAGGAAAGGGAAACAAAGTCTTCAGTGGGGACACCTCTGTGCTCGCAAGCAGCTCACCTTACTGCTGCAAGACAACAGCTTGTAATCCAGTATCACGCATATCGTCATGTCACGTGACTTCATCAGTTCCTCTGATGAAGTCACGTGACGTGACGATACGCGTGAGGTTTGGAGCACGGGAACTGTCACAGACTGATGATAGGATATGAGCTCGGCGCTCGTGGATGTGGTGGGACTGTTCACCATTTATTTATTTTTCTTGAAGTCACTAATAAGTATTTGCTGAGTTACCACATATGTGCTAGTATGATACTAGCCCCTTTGCACTGAGGTTTTTTTTTTTTGTTTTTTTTTTGTTTTTTTGTTTTTTTTGTTTTTTTCTTTTCTTTTGTGTCAGTATTTACAATATTTTTATGTGCTAGTATGATACTAGCCCTCATGCACATGGACTTTGTTTGATTTATATATTTTATTTATTTTTTTGTACCCACACTGTATTTGTCACTCATTTCATAGCTTTTTATACGCTTTAGACTATTTTGTTTCTTCAGTTTATTCAGATTTAGTGCTCATTAGACTGCACTTTATTACTTTTATATTTTGTATACTTTTTCCATTTTGCCTTTTGGAACTGATGACTGATTGTTTGAGCACTTTGTACTACAAGGCGGTGGGACTGTTCACCATTTAGTTATTTACTTGGAGTCACCATCAATTATTTGCTGAGTTACTACTTATGTGCTAGTATGATACTAGCCCTTTTGCACTGAGTTTTATCTTTTGATAAGTATTTGCTGAGTTACCACATATGTGCTAGTATGATACTAGCCCTTTTGCACTGAGATTTTTCTTTTGATAAGTATTTGCTGAGTTACCACATATGTGCTAGTATGGTACTAGCCCTTTTGCACTGAGATTTTTCTTTTCTTCTGTTTCGGTATTCACATGATATTTTTTATGTGCTAGTATGATACTAGCCCTCATGCTCATTATACCTTTATATTTTTTATAATTTTTTCATTTTTCATTCACCTCTCTATACATTTGAGCTAGCCCCTTCCCCTGCCTCCTTCTTCCTTCCCCACTTATCACAGCGCAATCACCACTTACTTTATTCACACCACTGATTACACGATTGTCGTACGATGGGCTGTCGTCCGAGCAAAGTTTTCCTGTTTGTCCCTTTGGATTTGGTTGGATGGACTGTCATGATCGGCTGTCGAAAGCTGTGTACTAACGATCAGATTATCTAACGATCTGTCCGAAAGCGATTTTTATCATCCCATAATTACAACCCATAACTATGAGGATCAATCAGAACCTTCTACCCGACATTCATCTAGTTGGTATATCGGGGGTCACAAAGGAATCCGACTCTGTTTAGGGCCACAATTTATACAGACTCATATTTCTAGGTGTCACCTCCACAACTCTGTGCCATTCATAGCCAAGACTGGTACTAACCAGCACCAAAGTATCAGCCAGTAAGATGTCTATAGAGAGGTCAGGTGATAAAAAGGAGAAGACCCCAAAATGGAAGCTGTGTGTGGTCAGCAGAGGCCTCCATTTTCTAATTTTCAGCAAGTCCACAGTGAAAAAGGTATATGTTGAAAAAATATATTGAAAAAAATATATAATAATGTCCAATAAGTGACCCTTGTGATGATGATCCAGGGAATAATATCAGTGACTTCCCACACGTGTTCCCCTCCCCCCTGTGTGACTGCGCTCACCTAAAGGAATGTGACCGCACAATCAAGTTTGGTCTACAAAAGCAGCTGAACCACCTCTGGGCTCTACGTATAACGGGCTTTGCAGGATCCCCCCCTGGTGGTATAGTCCAGAGATGTTGTCCTCAATTTAAAGTAATAAAGAGGCTGGATAGTGCATTATCATTTGAGTATAAATGTATTGTAGGTAAAAAACATCAGGATCCTCACATTTCACAGGTGCTTCCAGTGCACCAAACTATAGAAAACATTCAGTATAAATCCTCTCCAGGGGCGTGGCCAGCAGCGGACCATAATTGTGGCTTGAAGCCTGAGCTCCGCGCCGCTAACAGGATCCGCCGCCACTACAGGCGACATTCAGACCCCCGTTCTGGCTACATGGAGGGGGAAAGTATTCAGGACCGTCCCGGGTATGTCTACAAGGCATGCCACCCACACCCCGCCGTCTCACAGATTACTATACTAAAGCGGCCTTGAACGAGGCCCAGGATGGCACCGGCTCCGGACACATCACCTCAGTGACATCCCGCTCCAAGGAAGTAGAGGCACAATGATCGGCTCTCCCGCAGGGGGGATACCCAGCCATGTCACCCGGGGACAACAACAGGGAAGAGATGGACACCCTGCCATCACCGGATACCTCATCCTCACAGCACAACGCGGATAGAGGTAAGAGGCTGGAATCTTCCCCAGCCATCTCCCCCAGCAAAGAACCCCAGCACAAGAAACACCAGTGAGCTGACAGAGACACTGACACAGCAGATACCCCAGCTCTTGCGGCCATCCCTGCATCAGACAACCCTGTAACAGAGTCCATGCTCAAATCAATGCTCCTTACATTACAAAAAGATCTGCACAGAGAATTACAACTCTCTGTCTCCAGATGCATGACAGGGTAGACTGCCTAGAAGGAAGAGCAAATGTGCTTGAGGAAAGCATGCATGACCACGTCAGAGCACATAATGAATTGCTGGACCCACATGAGCACCATGCATCTGAAATTCACCACATAAAACTGAAATTGAAGATTTAGAAGACAGTTCTAGGAGGAACAATATAAAATTCAGAGGCATCCCTGAGTCTATAAAACCAAATGAAATCACTCCTTACCTGCAACAGCTATTCTCACAACTACTACCCCGCTTAAATGCACGAGGCATCACAATTGCTGGGTGCGCAGAATTGCTAAACCTGCACACCTCTCCCCTGACATTCCAAGAGATATTCTAGCAAGAGTGCATTACTTCCATATTAAGGAACAAATATTGCATGTGGCCAAATCCACTAAACCACTACCAGCACGATACACAAATACCCTCCTGTTCTGTGACCTCCAAAGCCACTATGGAGATGAGAAGAGCATTCACCCCCATCACCGTGATATCACAAGAAAAAAAGTCACGTACAAGTGGGGCTTTCCAACCAAGCTCCTGGTGACATACCAACAACAAATGATTCCAATCCTTACTCCCAAAGATGGGTACAAAAAATTGACCAACTGTGGATTTCTTCCTCTCCCGCCTACCACGACCGGAAACTTGGGCTCCTATCCGAACCCTCCGCCATTCCAGGACCGGCCACATGATCAAGGCGAAACCCTCAACAACACTAAGGCCTTCGGTCCCACGCACTCATAGGATTCTATGTGGGCGCTGACATAGTGTCGAATCCACTCCCTCAGGTTATAGTGTGCCACACACACTGATATTGTTGTTATTGTTGTTCATTTTATCTTTTTTGGCTTTTTTTTGATTGTCTGTTTCTCCTCTTGATTGATCTGCTTGCTACCACATTGTGATACATCTGATAATTTATTACAGTTCCAGAAAGTATACCCAGTGACATACCACATATAATAGACATAGACTTAGTGATCTCGCTCCCTTCGTCCTCATCCCAGGGCACTCCCTGCTAAAATGGCCATCAACATCACCTCACTCAATGTCAAAGGCCTGAATTCCCCCTTCAAGCGCAACCTCCTATGGAAAGAAGTGCTGTCCCATTGTGCAGATGTATTCTGCGCACAAGAAACGCATTTCACCAAAGACAAGTCTCCAAAATGCAAAAACATATTTGGGGGGCACACCCTAAAATGCTTTTAAATTCAAGATGGTGCTGCTATAAGACCAACAAACAGTACAAAACATATTCCAGCGCACACATTCAAGAATGACATTTCCTGCAAGGCTAGTTAAAAACACCTGAACATATTGAAAAAAATACGAAGGTTTGGTCACACTATATGGTCATATAGTGCTAAGCCCACTTATTGTGACAAAGTACCCCGAATTAGTGGGTCCTACACTAGTAATAGAATGGAAGATCCTGCGTCTCAACCATGGGAGCTGAACTTCTCTATGTGGGAGAACTGAAGGGGATTCCTCCTATGCACTGGTGGCCACTAAATAAGAGATAATGAAGAGGGGGAGGGGTGCTCCAGCCTAAAAAAAACCTGGTCAGAGTCTATTACAATATACAAAAATATATTTGGGGGCACTCCCTAAAATGCATTTAAATTCAAGATGGTGCTGCTATAAGACCAACAAACAGTACAAAACATATTACAGCACGCACATTCAAGAATGATATTTCCTGAAAGGCTAGTTAAAAACACCTGAACATATTAAAAAAAAATACGGGGGTTTGGTCACACTATATGGTCATATAGTGCTAAGCCCACTTACTGCGACAAAGTACCCCAAATTAGTGGGCCCTACCCTAGTAATAGAAAGGAAGATCCAAAATGGACGCACAAACGGTATCCACACCGCTTCTTTGCCAGTGCCCCACCAAAAAAAAGAGGGGTAATGATCGCAATTAGCTCATCCGTCTCTTTTCAGAGGCTGATGAGGATGGTAGGTATTTGATTCTCTCTGCAACGATAGAGAACCAACGCCTCAATTTAGTGAATCTTTACGCACCTAACACTGGCCAAATGAAATTTTACAATAACCTAATCTCTAAAATGGCCCCTTATAGGTCCAATCCAGTAGTGTTATGTGGGGATTTCAACAAAATCATTGACAACTCTCACATCTAACCCAACGAAATGAAGGCCATCTGCGTTGTCCTCTCTCCTGCACAATGAAGACCTCTATGACCCCTGGAGATGCACGCACGATATGGAGCAAGATTACACTTTTTACTCCAACCCCCAGCAATCTTACTCTTGGATTGATATGTTCCTAACAGATAAATTCCTCCTACAAACAATCACTGAAGCGCGCATAGGTACAATCACCTGGTCTGACCATGCGCCGATATCAATCACAATATTCAACAGCAACAAATCTACAAAACACACTATTTGGAGACTAAACACATCCCTACTCACCAACTCAGCATTTGAGGGAGAAATTTGATCTGAGATTAAGAACTACTTTGAAAACAACCAGTATTCTGTTGCTGACCAATCTATAATTTGGCATGTGCACAAAGCTTTCTTACGTGGCCTTTTGTATAAAATTTGGAGCATAGGCAAAAAAAACAACGTGCAGCCACCAATGTAAAATTATTAAAACAAATTTTTTGTGTTAGAACATGTCAATAAACAAACACCATCCAGCAACATATCCCTTGATCTAAAAAAATCTAAGGTACCAACTCAGTGAGCACCTACATAAAAAATTTGATTATTTCATAAAACGCCTTATGCCGCGTACACACGGTCGGACTTTCCGGCATACTTGGTCCGGCGGACCAGAGTCCGCCACACAATCCGACCGTGTGTAGGCTCCAGCGGACTTTTTTTCCCAAAAGTCCGCCGTACCTAGATTTGAAGCATGCTTCAAATCTTAGCCCGCCGGACTCAGTTCCTGACGGAAAGCCCGTTCATCTGCATGCGTCTGTATGCTGGTCCGATGGACCAGATACGACGCAACTGCAGAGTACTGCATCTCGCACTCACTGCAATAGGAAAAACACATTTTCCTATTGCGGCGAGTGCGGGGCATCCCAGGCCCTTAGGTCTGGTATGGATCTTAAGGGGGAACCCCCTATGCCGAAAAAACGGCGTGGAGCCCCCCTAAAATTCATGCCAGACCCCTATCCGAGCATGCAGCCTGGCTGGTCAAGAAAGGGGGTGGGGATGAACGAGCACCCCCCCTCCTGAACCGTACCAGGCTGCATGCCCTCAACATGGGGGGTGTGCTTTGGGGAAGGGGGCACCCTGCGGGGGCCCCCCACCACAAAGCACCTTGGCCCCATGTTGATGAGGACAAGGGCCTCTTCCCGACAACCCTGGCCATTGGTTGTCGGGGTCTGCAGGCGGGGGGCTTATCGGAATCCGGGAGTCCCCTATAATAAGAGGGCCCCCAGATCCCGGCCCCCCACCCTATGTGAATGAGTATGGGGTACATGGTACCCCTACCCTTTTACCTAGGGAAAAAGTGTCAATAATAAAACACACTACACAGGTTTTTGAAGTAATTTATTAGACAGCTCTGGGGGGTCTTTTTCCGACTTCAGGGGTCCCTCTAGTTCCTCTTCTCCCGGTGTCCGGTTGGTTCTTCTCCGCTCCCTCTGGCCTCTTCTCCCGGTGTTCCAGTTCTTCTGCCGGCTCCTCCGCTGTCTTCAAGCTGCTCTTTTGCCAGCGGAGGTCCGGACTTTTGGCCTCTGGCTTCTTGGCTTCTGGGCTTCTTCTCTTCTTTCCATGTTGACACGACGGTCTCTCCGGCTGGAATGCTCTCTGAGAGCTCTGATGTGACTTATATAGGTGGAGACCCCACCCCCTTATGCCGTCACAGTCCCTGGGCATGCTGAGACTGTGATGTTTTAGGGGGCATGGTCTTCGCCTATATAAGTCACATCGGAGCTCTCAGAGAGCATTCCAGCCAGAGATTTAAGATTTTACCAGATCTAAGGGCCTGGTATGCCCCACGACGGGGCTCACAAGGTGTCAATCTCGCCGATAAAAGCGGCAAGATTGAATTCCTTTTCTAGTCCTGTCGTACCCGGGTCACGTTCAAAATGAATGGATTTGTCCGAGTGTGGGCAAGTCTGTTCATTCTGAAAGTCCGCCGTAACTCCGGCGAAAGTCCGTCGGAAAGACAGGCAGACCTAGCCTGCCGGAAAGTCTGGTCGTGTGTAGGCAAGTCCGTCTGTTAAGAAAGTCTGGCGGTAGTCCGCCGTACAGTCCGGCGGGAAGAACGTCAGACCAAGTCTGCCAGAAAGTCCGCTCGTGTGTACGCGGCATTAGGCTCCAATACTATTCCTCAGCCAACAAATCAGGTGCGTTCCTGGCCAAACAAATGAAAAAACACCATGCCAATAAAAAATACTGTTCCTGACTAACTCCCAAGGTAAACGGTTAAATAACCCTTTAAATATAGCGAACGAGTTTAGTGCTTTTTACGCCAAATTTTACAACCTTAAAGACTCAGAACAAGCAGCCCATCCTAAAAATGAGGACATTGAAGCATTCCTCTCGCCTATTCACCTCCTTTCTATATCCACCACACAACTAGAAACCATTTCTACACCCTTCTCTTCCACAGAAATTCTTAAAGCCATAAAGAAATTGCCCCTCCACAAGGCCCAGGCCCCAATGAATTCCCAAACGAGTACTATAAATATTTCTCTGAATATTATTCTGACACCCCACATCTATGGAGCACTTTTAATCACTATACCATTACAGGCAAAATCCCTAAGGAATACCTAGAAGCCCTGATAGTCACCTTACCCAAACCAGGCAAATCCCCTGACAATCCAGCCATTTACCCCCTAATTTCACTCTTAAATACTGACACCAAACTCTATGCGAAACTATTAGGTAAACGCCTATCTATGATCATCCCCCAAATAATACATCCTAACCAAGTCAGATTTGTACCCGGCAGACAAGCTTCAGACGGAACTAGATGCCTCATTTATTAATCCAATGGGTAGAACACAACCAAACGCCTTCTCTCTTCCTATCACTAGATGCAGAGAAGGCGTTTGATAGGGTACATTGGAAATATATGGAAAAAGTCATGTGCAAGTTTGGACTGTTAGGCAACATTCTAACTGCTATACTAAATCTATACTCCTCCCCAAGCAGTCTGGACGTGAGGGATAACATCAGACCCGTTTGACATCACTAATGGCACAAGGTAAGGGTGTCCACTTTCACCCTTGATTTTTGCCATGGTAATGGAACCACTTGCACAATCCATCAGGTCAACATCGGCAATATCGGGTATCAAAATAGGGGATGTTGAGCACAAACTAGGCCTGTACGCAGATGATGTTATCATCACTCTAACAAACCCCAAATTTTCCCTTCCAAGTGTTCAAAATACCCTACAACTATTCAGCTCAGTCTCTCTTTACAAAATAAACCACGGTAAATCCACAATGCTAAACTTAGGGATAGATGATCAGACCACACAGATCATAACAAAAGAAACGCCCTTCACATGGTCCAAGAGCTCTTCACTCCCATATTTAGGGATTCACCTAACCTTCCCCAGCAAGTTATTGATAAAAGTGAACTATGCCGTACTCCAAGAAAAGCTTATGCGCATATCCAAAGAAATTAGTAATTTCACTGTCTCCTGGGCTGGGAAAATAGCTCAAGTTAAAATGTATCTGCTTCCCCATATTTTGTATATGTTTCGTACAATGCCTCTACCCTTGCTACCCAACCAAATAACACAATTACAAGGGATACTCAATACATTATTCTGGCAACAGAAAAAACCCAGACTCAAGAAGAACATTCCTTTATCCCCAGTACAAAATGGTGGAATGGGAACCCCCAACATCCAGGCATACTACAAGGCAGTGGTACTGGACCAATTAAGAGAATGGTGGTCACCTGCTTCTAATAAGACAAGGGCCCAAATTGAATCCTAGGCTGTTAAAGCAAACCTGAAACACACCCTGACGGCTGCCCTACTCACTTTGAAACCACAACACCATTTTCTGCACTCTGTAACGGCGGCTCTACGGCTGTTGACAGCCTCCACCCAATGAGCCAAAGGAATACCTAAATCTATACTTTTCAAACTCCCCATCTAAGCATTGGAACTGCCCCTCAAAACTTGGATACAGAAAGGACTCACCAACCTAGGACAGTTAATGTCCACTTCAGGGCCCCACCCATTCTCACAGCTGCAACAGCTATTCAACATCCCTACCACAACTTTTTTCTTATATCTACGACTTCGATCTATCCTCTCCTCACTGGATATCATGGATGACAATGCTACAATGGCTAATTTTTTGAAATTCTATGATAAACCTGCTCCAGCAGTTAAAGGAATCTCACTGATTTACAGGCTCCCCACCACAGCCTCCAATGTGGCACAAAGCCTTGACTCTTCGAGCATCACGTTGTATTTCCCACTGGGAATCACTGCAAAAACTGTTCCATAAGTGGTACTTTACCCCAGCCAGATTGGCTAAGATCTACCCATCTACCTCACCTCAGTGTTGGAGGAACTGCACCGAAAGAGGTACCCTGCAGCACATACTGTATGGTGGGAATGCCCTAACATTCAAAGATACTGGCAAGAAGTCTCTACCCTCATATCTACGGTCTGCAATGTCCCCTCACCATTAACCCCACTGGATTTTCTTCTGGGTCTTAATGTCCCCAACTGGCCGAACGGTGTCAGAATATTGGTGACTCACATACTAATTGCAGCTCACTTAGCTCTAGCGAAAAAATGGAAATCACCACAGCCGCCCAACAGGTTGGATCTTATTATTCTGTTGAATAATCATTTCCAAATGGAGTTCTCCTTCGCCAAAGCTAACCTGACTACCGCACCGTTTCTCCAAAACTGGGAACCCTGGATCACTGATCACAGCACTGTAATGAACATTACTCCATCAGAATTGAATCATCTGTACCACCAATTTTCAACTCGAGATGCTGTAACATCCCCCAACACCTAGTGCACACCTACCAGATGCAACCCACAAATATACAACAACTTTGCACAGGCACCCTTCTGCCTGGCGCTCTTCAAATGAGGAAATGTCACCATAACAATGTTAATGCATGCTATAACACTCAGTAAGAAATGTTGATATAATATCTCCCTCAACCTTCTGTACTGATGCTTTGTGAAAAAGTCAATAAAAACTTTGTTTAAAAAAAAATCCTCTCCAAATGGCTTGCAAAGTGGTGTATATCAGCAGCTTGCTCAGAGAGCATGTAACTATCTCCTCCACCACCCTGGCCCCTTCCCTACACATGATGACACAGGGCTAATCACGTGTCTTCCTCAGGGGGATCCCTACAATAAATTTATACTCAAACGATAATGCACTCTTTCATACTTTAAGTTGAGGACAACATCTCTGGATTATACCAACAGGAAGGATCCTGCAAAGCCCGTTATACTTAGAGCCCAGAGGTGGTTCAGCTGCTTTTGTAGACCAAACTTGATTGTGCGGTCACATTCCTTGAGGTGAGCGCAGTCACACAGGGGGGGAGGGAAACACATGTTGGAAGTCACTGATCTTATTACCTGGATCATCATCACAAGAGTCACCTTATTGGACATTATTATATATATTTTTTCACTATATTTTTTCAACATATACCTTTTTCACTGTGGACTTGCTGAAAATTGAGAAATTTTTTTGATATTTGATGATACTTTGATATTAATGAATTATTTCACTGCGAACTTGCTTGACACAAAGATGTTTTATTTTTTATTATTCATATATTATTGTTTTTTCTCATAACTTGGATGTAAGTGTTCACGGCATCAATTTGTGGTATTTATAGTCACACTAGTAAGGTTAATATCACATAGCGCTGCATTTTATTTTATTTATATAATTTTTTCACAGATTATGGGAGTGTGTTTAATGCTAATATGCTGTGTATTGGTTCTTTCTCCACATTTATCATTTTTATTTTTCAACCTTATGGTTACCTATACCTATACCTACCTATGTGAGCTACCATTAGAGACGACCTTACCTATAATCTAGGTTGGTCGTCTCTAATGGTAGCTCGCAAGATTTCTATCTATCTATATTGAAAAAAAAACTTGCCTGCACTAATGTGAAGGGTGAAACTTGTAGTGATGTAGTAGTGTAGTAGATGATTATTATTTAGTTATTATTATAATGTGAGTAATTTCCCGCAGCAACCCGATTCTTCCAGAGAGATGCATTTATTGAAACTTCAGACAGAACAAAGTCCATAAGATATTTGCAACAGATGACAAAATCCAACCGAGTAAATATGACAATGAACAGTAGCCTTCAGAGTCCCATTTGTCCATCCTAGACAATATCTAGACCTGTGGCCTTCATCTTCATGGAGAATGAAAAGACTGACTGCCAGCTTGAATTGTCCACCTGAAATACTGGTCTGAAACTGGGGAGGTTTCTGAATATCCCCTCAAGTCTAATTACCACCAATAAATATTTCTTCTATGGTTCTTTATCATCCTTAAGTATGTAAACAATGTTAACCCTTTGATTAACAGGCCATACCTAGATAGACTTGTATAAGATCAACACATCAAAGGGTCATCAGCTGTGCCTTTGATATGTTAAAATTGAGTTGGCAACTCAACCATTATCAACTAAATTATGGCCTGGTCAATATGTCAATATTGTACTGTATGTGTACACATATATCCTACATAAATCGGCCAACATATTACAACAAAACTGAGATCTGGACTGCAGGACATAGGCTAGGTCTGGGTCAAAGGTCATGGTTTTGATGCGCAAAATGTCTGGCAGGTGAGAGTCACTTAGACTTGTCCTCACGCGGTTCTTGTTAAAGTTCATAGCAGAGAATGTCTTCTCACACATATAAGTTGAGCCAAACAAGCTCAGCATTTTCTTAGCCAATGTTCGAATCTCTTGAAACCTGCTCTTATCCAGTTGGCGGTAAAAGTTCACAAGAGAGAGCTGTTGGTGACGACTCGGTAACTGGCTGTCACAATGCAGCTCAATGAGCCTGAGCTACAACTGATCTGGATCATCATCGGGGTCACCAGAGAATGGAGAGAAGAAAAGGCTGATCTCCTTTCCACTAAGTGCAAAATCCTGAAAGCGCCGTTTAATCTCCCCAGCCAGAGATTTGATGTCTGCTGCATACCGGCTCGTTTGCGCACTGATATTGTCCTGTGGAAAACTGTTCATTATTTTCTGAAATGCTGAACAATGTATGAGATTGGGGTGTGTTTGTGACAACTGCCTTATGAAAAGTTGCAGCTTGGTTCCAAAGGCTTTGAGGTGTGAATAAAGCTGGTTCACCACTGTATCTTTCCCCTGAAGACTCGTGTTCAGTACATTCAGATACTTTGTTATGTCAGCTAGAAACCCCAAATCAGCCAGTCAAAGAGGATCAGATAGTTCTCACATTGGTTGTCCCTTTGTTTCCAAGAATTCTCAGATTTCCTTTCTCAGAGAGTAGAAACGCTGCAGTGCAGAAACCCAACTGAGCCATCTTACATTGTTGTGATATAAAACATCTTCCTATTCAGCCTGAATGTCCAGTAGAAACTTTTAAAGGGTGTTCAGCAACTTTCAAATTTGCCGTGAACACCCCAAATTTTTCGCTATTCCGTGAACGGGCGAACAGCCAATGTTCGAGTCGAACTCATGTTCGACCCGAACATAAAGCCCATCCCTAGTTACAAGTATAAACACATCCCCCAATAGTTTGCTAAGTGACAAAGGTGTGTTAATTAGCACAATTACCAATGGGTGAAAGACCCTTTAGACTAGTAGACAACAGGAGACCTGGGCTTTCCAGATCTCATTAATCAGCTTTCCTTTCACATACATCTGTCTACTGAGTCCCAAGCTGGCAGAGGCCATCTGAAGTAATCCAAACCACATTCTCAGTGTCCATTAAGTAGTTGTCCATCATTTTCTCAGTCACCCTGTGCCCCTAACAGACCATAGTTGCCAACTGCCCCGAATTTCCTGGGACATTCCTGGTATTTAGACCTTTGTCCCGGTCTTTCCATTTCCCACAAAATGTCCCAGGAAAATCATCATTTTCCTGATTTTTCGCCACCACTGCTAGAGGTTCGTGGCCAACACTGGTAAATTGTCTCCACCGGGTGCCATTTTACAGAATATCAGCTATTGTGAGGAAGAAACAAGAGGTGCAACCCAGGATCTGCCTCTTGGTTCTTCCCTTTGGCCTCCACAAGCTGGTCCTCTGTAAATGGCACCCCTAAGTCACCTCCATTTCCTCCATGCACAGATGCCTCCAGGACAAACAAACTTTTGGCACACGTTTGCATCCCAGGCAATGATGTAAGGAGGCACACTGCCCTCCCATCCTTTCACAATACCCCCCTATCATACTACAAGTCAGGGGCCCTTCATGGTTTGTTGCACTGGGACCCTGAAGGTTATAGTTACGCCTCTGCATCTGCTCTTCAGGCTGCTACTCCTCCTCCCTCCCAGGTAACGGGCATAAGACTGCCTTTTTTTCCACTGCTTCTCTCCCTCCAGACAGTAGGCTCCAGCCCCCTGCAGTTAACAGTGGTTCCCATCCACCAGTCCAGTACAAAGATGACAATCACCGCTGAACTGGTGGGATAAGGAGGAGGAGCCAATTAAGACCAGGGGGAGGTACCAGCAGGCACAGGAGTGGGATCAGCGTGCTACCATTACCAAGACATACCATCTGCTTACCAAAAAATGTACCCTTTACGCCCCCATTCACACTGAATCTGATAAAGCACACTATAGTGCATTACCAGGACATTCTGCGCTGCTTCATTAAAAGTAATGTACTGACATCAAATTTTACTAGGATAAAGCAACAAATTGTTTAATTGTCCTGGTAATGAACTATACCAGACTGGGCATGCGGAGTACCTGGTGCCTATTACCGGAGCAGACGGAGTGGTGAAAGGCCACTCTTGGGAGAAAGTTACTCTACCTGCAGTGTTGATCTTTGAGCAAAGTGGCTGAAAATATGAAGCAGATGACAAACGCATGTCACCTCATAAGTTTAAGATGTCATGTTTTGTGGTAAGCAGATGTATGTTTTATGCATATTTATTGTGCTAGGACTGTGGAAGCTACATGTATTAAACACTTCAATACCGGGACTTACACCTCATTACTGCCCAGGCCAATTTTTAGATTTCAGCGTCACACTTTGACTGACAATTGCAACACTGTACCCATATGAAATTGTTATCTTTTCTTTTCCCAACATAGAGCTTTCTTTTGGTGGTAGTTGATCACCTCTGTGTTTTTTTTGCAAAACGAATAAAAAAAGAATGTTTTAAAAAAAAGTTTCTATTATAACATTTTGCAAATATGTAATTTTTCTCCTTCACTGATGTGCACTGATGTGGCTGCACTGATGTGGCTGCACTGATGTGGCTGCACTGATAGGCGGCATTGATGGGTACTGATGGGGTGATTGAACACAGCTGATCACATGGGAAAGGGCCGCTGTGATTTGTGAACTCTGCTGATTCTGATGTAAGAGGGGCACTGAGAACCTTGATTGTAAGGCGGAAATGTTGGGGACTTTGATGTAAAGGGGGATTTCATTGTAGAAGGAAGGGTGTGGGGGGCACCAAAATACACCTTTGCCTGTGTAGACAAAAATCCTTGCACCAGCCCTGGTCACACATACCGCACTGAGCTTCCTGAAATGCCCGGCGGTGCTGTAACAAAGTCTCGCCTCCTAGACCGGGCTCCTGTAATAGACGGCACACTGATCCAATGCCGTGGAATTGAATCAGTGTGACGTGTATCATAGGAGCCCGCGAGTTTGAATCCAAGCTCAGTGACAGCAGGAGATCGCTGCTCTGTGTGATCTATCTAAGGACACTGGTAGGCTGCAATTGGTGGGCACTGGTAGGCTGCAATTGGTGGGCACTGGTAGGCTACAATTGGTGGGCACTGGTAAGCTGCAATTGGTGGGCACTGGTAAGCTGCAATTGGTGGGCACTGGTAAGCTGCAATTGGTGGGCACTGGTAGGCTACAATTGGTGGGCACTGGTAAGCTGCAATTGGTGTGCACTGGTAGGCTACAATTGGTGGGCACTGGTAGGCTACAATTGGTGGGCACTGGTAGGCTACAATTGGTGGGCACTGGTAGGCTACAATCGGTGGGCATTGGTAGGCTGCAACTGGTGGGCACTGATAAGGCTGAAATTTGTGGGTACTGATAAGGCTGAGGCACAATCTGATCCCATATGGGGTGCAGGGGCGATGAGACGGCTGGCAGATAAGAAGTACAGATAGCAGTATATTACACGTTGTTGCTCTAGGTATGTTGCTCTCTGTATACTCTACCACACCTGTGACAAAGTTGACTGTTCCATGCTTGTATCTGTGAAATCTCTTAATAATAGTTACTTCACTCTTCTATTCTCTGCACTATACCGCTGAGAGGGTGAACATTTGTCGCAATGTTATTCTTCTATACAATAAAAATTATTTTCAAAGGAATACAATCCATTTCAGACCACGCACCAATATCCTTGACAGTAATTCAGATCACCCCTAAGGCTGACACAAACTCCTGGAGACTGAATGCTTAACTCCTGACAGATCCTGATCTTTTTTCTAAAATTACCGCAAAGCTTACATAGTTACATAGTAGGTGAGGTTGAAAAAAGACACAAGTCCATCAAGTCCAACCTATGTGTGTGATTATGTGTCAGTATTACATTGTATATCCCTGTATGTTGTGGTCATTCAGGTGCTTATCTAATAAAGCTTAGGGACTTCTTTAGACTAAATGAAACTCCAGAGGCAGACCCCTTAATGGTTTGGGGGGTGCACAAATGCTCAATAAGGGGTGACTTGATGAGAATGGGTGCACACGGTAAAAGACAACAGGAGGCTGAATATAAAAGATTGACAGGCATAATCTCTCCACTGGAGACAAAACATAAACAGTCCCTGACAGAGACCTCAGCTACAGAACTACTAGAGGCAAAGAAAAAACTACAGCTAAGCCTAGAAACTAAAACGAAAAGCCTTCTATTTTTAAAAAAAAAGATCTACTATGAGGCAGGAGACAAATCGGGCAGGCTGCTGGCCAGAGCCCTGCGAGAGCCTACTACCTCCAAACACATAATGGGCATTCAAAGTACAGATGGGACAGAAGCCATAGAAAAACATTTGCACACATACTACTCCAAACTGTAAAGTTTACCTACACAACACAGACCTCCTGAGGTATCAGGGGATAGGGCTCAGGCAATACAGGACTACTTAAAGGACAGCGGTCTCCCTAAACTATCAACGGCCAACAGAAGACGAGATCTCTTCCATGGAGATTCAACAGGCTATTAAAGCCTTAAAACCAGGGAAAAGCCCAGGTCCAGACAGCTACACATCTATCTATTATAAGACTTTTATGAACATACTGACAGAACCACTTAAAAAAGCCTTTAACTTTCTGGCTAACACTCGATCGGTACCCTCAGACTTTCTCACCGCACACATTACGGTTCTTCCCAAACCCAACAAGGACACCACAGAGTGCTCCAGCGACAGGCCTATTTCTTTACTGAACATGGACCTGAAGTTGCTAGCTAAAATCCTGGCTACAAAAAATCCTGAACAAGTAGCCTTTATGCCAGGCAGGGAAGTGAAAGACAACATCATATAAGCACTCCTTCCCACACAAACATCACAATCCCGACACATGGAAAGTCTTCTCTTATCCACAGACGCGGAGAAGGCTTTTGACCGAGTCGCCTGGGACTTCATGTTCACAACCTGCAATCACATAGGACTTAATCCTCACATGATGGCATGGATTACAGCACTATACCAAAGACCTTTGGCCAGAATAAAAATTAATGGAACCTTTTCAGACAAAGTGGAGATACTGAATGGCACGAGGCAAGGCTGCCCCTTGTCCACGCTGCTATTCATTCTCTCCCTAGAACCATTCATTTGTATGGTAAATAAAGATTACTCGTGAGGCTTTTCTCTACATGACAGGGTATACAAGACGACAGCATATGCAGATGACCTTCTATTCTTTGTGACAAAACCACACATCACATTACCCAATCTTATGAAAGCCTTTGCCCATTATGGATTTGTCTCCAATCTCAAAATAAACCTATCAAAATCTGAGGCCATGAACATCAACCTGTCCGAGACTAATCTAGCCAGAACCCAAGAAAATTGCCCCTTCAAATGGGAGGGATTGGCACTAAAATACCTGGGAATATGGCTGACCCCTAAATTTTCAACGACTTATGATGCAAACTTCCCACCTTTACTTCAAACGATAGAAAAAGATTTAAAACTTTGGAACGCAGGTTACTTCTCATGGTTTGGAAGGGCCACCATTCTGAAAATGGTCATTTTGCCCAGGCTGCTATACCCTTGATGGGTGTTACTGATTAAAATACCTCAGAGGTTTTTTTAAAAATTACACACCATACTCCTGACCTTCTTATGGTCAAATAAAAAACCTAGGATCAAATTCACACTTCTGACCAGACCTAAGGAATTAGGAGGGATGGGGCTTCCTGACTTCAGGAAATACTACATAGCGTCCCATTTAACAAGAATAGTGGACTGGAACTGCCACCGGGGAACTAAAGACTGGGTAGCCTTAGAGGATGGATTAAGCCCCTACTCCCTACTTTTTTCTCCATGGAACCCGAGACTCCAAAAAGACCAAACATTAAAAAAAATCCACTAATGGAAACCAAACTAAATATCTGCTTAGAAGTGGCAAAACACCCTACAGTGACCTCCCTACTGAGCCCCCTAACACCACTAATGGACAATGCTGACTTTCCACCGGGATTGGGAACAATTTGCTACACCGCCCTCCTAACAACAAATCCCTGCATGCAGAAGAATGTTTTCAAGATGGGAGATTCAAGGAATTTGTGACATTAAAAAGAGACAGCGGACTATCCAATTTACAGTTCAGGATATACTTCTAACTACGCAGCTTCGTTGGCGGTACGACCAGACAGGGAAACTTTTCCAGACAGATGACAGATCTAGAGAAGGTATGTGCTGAGGGCGCACAATTATAGAAGGTGACTTTAGTCACCTACACGTGGCTGCAATACGCGAACCTCAATACTGAAGACAGATTCAGAAAGCATTGGTCCACTGCACTTAAGATGACCATTATGGACAATCAATGGAAAAAGGCCTGCATTCTAGCACACAAGTGCTCTATCAGCACTAAGACACAAGAAACGTCTTCTAAACTACTCACTGACTGGTATGTCACGCCAGCAAAACTACATTCCTAGTATGCTCAGACCTCAAGCATATGCTGGAGATGTGAGGAGCATACAGGTACACTTCTACACATCTGGTGGCACTGCCCTTCCCTGACCCCATTTTGGCGCCAGGTCAGGGACCTGATTAACTACTTGCATTTTCACCCCCTTCCTGCCCAAGCCAATTTTCAGCTTTCAGCGTTGTCACACTTTGAATAACAATTGCGCGGCCATACTACACTGTACCCAAATAAAATTTTTATCATTTTTTCCCCACTAATAGAGCTTTCTTTTGGTGGTATTTGATCACCCCTGCGTTTTTTATTTCTTGTGCTATAAACAAAACAAGAGCGACAAGTTTGAAAAAAACACAATATTTTTTACTTTTTGCTATAATAAGTATCCAATTATTTTTTTTTAACCACTTAAGGACCGCCTCACGCCGATATATGTCGGCAAGGTAGCACGGGCAGGCAAAATCACGCCGAGGCGGTCCTCTTTTGTCCCCCGGCGATCGGAGGTGAGGGGGAGGCCATTCATTCGTGGCCCCCCCTCGCGATCGCCGCCGGCCAATCAGAACATTCCTTTGCTGCTGTATGCTAAACAGCAGCAAAGGAAATGATGTCATCTCTCCTCGGCTCTGTATTTTCCGGTCCGGCGCCGAGGAGAGAAGACATCACTGTGAGTGCACAAACACTACACACACAGTAGAACATGCCAGGCACACAAAACACCCCCGATCCCCCCCGATCACCCCCCCGATCCCCCCCCAATCACCCCCCCCTCCCTGTCACACTGACACCAAGCAGGTTTTTTTTTTTTATTACTGTATTGGTGTCATTTTCTGACAGTTACTGTGTTGGGACCGTTACTGTTAGCCCCCTTTAGGTGTAGGGTACCCCCCTACCCCCCCTAATAAAGTTTTAACCCCTTGATCACACCCTGTCGCCAGTGTCGCTAAGTGTCTGCAGCAAGCGTGGATATAGGCGTGACACCCGCTATTATTGACATGTGACATCATCAAAGGCGTCGGGCCAAGAGGTGGGGCTATGTGACGATGAGCCCCGGGAAGACAGGAAATTCAAATGAAAGCTATTACAGCGGGAAATCCCACTCTCTGCTGATCCGGTTGGCTTGCCTCTTCCTCTGCATAGGTGGGGCTGTATGGGACACAGGCAGACCAGGCTGTATGGGGCACAGGTCACGCTGCATTGGGCACAGGTCACGCTGCATTGACACTAGGGCAGCTGTGGGGGGGGCTGTTTGCAGGGGGGCCCCATACAACATTTTGCTATGGGGCCCTGCTATTTCTAGTTATGCCCCTGTATCTGATCTATTCAATATTTGATCCGATCAGATCTATACTAGCGTCCCCAGCAGTTTAGGGTTCCCAAAAACGCAGTGTTAGCGGGATCAGCCCAGATACCTGCTAGCACCTGCGTTTTGCCCCTCCGCCCGGCCCAGCCCAGCCCACCCAAGTGCAGTATCGATCGATCACTGACACTTACAAAACACTAAACACATAACTGCAGCGTTCGCAGAGTCAGGCCTGATCCCTGCGATCGTTAACAGTTTTTTTGGTAGCGTTTTGGTGAACTGGCAAGCACCAGCGGCCTAGTACACCCCGGTCGTAGTCAAACCAGCACTGCAGTAACACTTGGTGACGTGGCGAGTCCCATAAGTGCAGTTCAAGCTGGTGAGGTGGCAAGCACAAGTAGTGTCCCGCTGCCACCAAAAAGACAAACACAGGCCCGTCGTGCCCATAGTGCCCTTCCTGCTGCATTCGCCAATCCTAATTGGGAACCCACCACTTCTGCAGCGCCCGTACTTCCCCCATTCACATCCCCAACCAAATGCAGTCGGCTGCATGAGAGGCATTTTCTTTATGTCCTCCCGAGTACCCCTACCCAACGAACCCCCCAAAAAAGATGTCGTGTCTGCAGCAAGCGCGGATATAGGCGTGACACCCGCTATTATTGTCCCTTCTGTCCTGACAATCCTGGTCTTTGCATTGGTGAATGTTTTGAACGCTATCATTCACTAGTTGAGTATTAGCGTAGGGTACAGCATTGCACAGACTAGGCGCCATTTCACAGGGTCTCCCAAGATGCCATCGCATTTTGAGAGACCTGAACCTGGAACCGGTTACCGTTATAAAAGTTAGTTACGAAAAAATGAAAAAAAAAAATATATATATATAAAATAATAAAAATAGTTGTTGTTTTATTGTTCCCTCTCTCTCTATTCTCTCTATTGTTCTGCTCTTTTTTACTGTATTCTATTCTGCAATGTTTTATTGTTATTATGTTTTATCATGTTTGCTATTCAGGTATGCAATTTTTTATACTTTACTGTTTACTGTGTTTTATTGTTAACCATTTTTTTGTCTTCAGGTACGCCATTCACGACTTTGAGGGGTTATACCAGAATGATGCCTGCAGGTTTAGGTATCATCTTGGTATCATTCTTTTCAGCCAGCGGTCGGCTTTCATGTAAAAGCAATCCTAGCGGCTAATTAGCCTCTAGACTGCTTTTACAAGCGTGGGAGGGAATGCCCCCCCACCATCTTCCGTGTTTTTCTCTGGCTCTCCTGTCTCAACAGGGAACCTGAGAATGCAGCCGGTGATTCAGCCAGCTGACCATAGAGCTGATCCGAGACCAGAGTGGCTCCAAACATCTCTATGGCCTAAGAAACCGGAAGCTACGAGCATTTTATGACTTAGATTTCGCCGGATGTAAACAGCGCCATTGGGAAATTGGGGAAGCATTTTATCACACCGATCTTGGTGTGGTCAGATGCTTTGAGGGCAGAGGAGAGATCTAGGGTCTAATAGACCCCAATTTTTTCAAAAAAGAGTACCTGTCACTACCTATTGCTATCATAGGGGATATTTACATTCCCTGAGATAACAATAAAAATGATTAAAAAAAAAAAAAATGAAAGGAACAGTTTAAAAATAAGATAAAAAAGCAAAAAAATAATAGAGAAAAAAAAAAAGCACCCCTGTCCCCCCTGCTCTCGCGCAAAGGCGCGAACGCAAGCGTCGGTCTGGCGTCAAATGTAAACAGCAATTGCACCATGCATGTGAGGTGTCACCGCGAACGTGAGATCGAGGGCAGTAATTTTAGCAGTAGACCTCCTCTGTAAATCTAAAGAGGTAACCTGTAAAGGCTTTTAAAGGCTTTTAAAAATGTATTTAGTTTGTCGCCACTGCACGTTTGTGCTCAATTGTAAAGCATGTCATGTTTGGTATCCATGTACTCGGCCTAAGGTCATCTTTTTTATTTCATCAAACATTTGGGAAATGTAGTGTGTTTTAGTGCATTAAAATTTAAAAAAGTGTGTTTTTTTCCCCAAAAAATGCATTTGAAAAATCGCTGCGCAAATACTGTGTGAAAAAAAAATGAAACACCCACCATTTTAATCTGTAGGGCATTTGCTTTAAAAAAATATATCATGTTTGGGGGTTCAAAGTAATTTTCTTGCAAAAAAAAATAATTTATTCATGTAAACAAAAAGTGTCAGAAAGGGCTTTGTCTTCAAGTGGTTAGAAGAGTGGGTGATGTGTGACATAAGCTTCTAAATGTTGTGCATAAAATGCCAGGACAGTTCAAAACCCCCCCAAATGACCCCATTTTGGAAAGTAGACACCCCAAGCTATTTGCTGAGAGGTATAGTGAGTATTTTGCAGACCTCACTTTTTGTCACAAAGTTTTGAAAATTGAAAAAAGAAAAAAAAAAGTTTTTTCTTGTCTTTCTTCATTTTCAAAAACAAATGAGAGCTGTGATAGGTAGTTTGGAGTGAAATCAAAAATTTACGCCCTTAGAAATCCTGAAGGCGGTGCTTGGTTTTTGGGGCCCCGTACGCGGCTAGGCTCCCAAAAAGTCCCACACATGTGGTATCCCCATACTCAGGAGAAGCAGCTGAATGTATTTTGGGGTGCAATTCCACATAGGCCCATGGCATGTGTGAGCAATATATCATTTACTGACAACTTTTTGTAAATTTTTTTTTTTTTTTGTCATTATTCAATCACTTGGGACAAAAAAAATAAATATTCAATGGGTTCAACATGCCTCTCAGCAATTTCCTTGGGGTGTCTACTTTCCAAAATGGGGTCATTTGGGGGGGTTTGTACTGCCCTGCCATTTTAGCACCTCAAGAAATGACATTGGCAGTCATAAACTAAAAGCTGTGTAAATTCCAGAAAATGTACCCTAGTTTGTAGGCGCTATAACTTTTGCGCAAACCAATAAATATACGCTTATTGACATTTTTTTACCAAAGACATGTGGCCAAATACATTTTGGCCTAAATGTATGACTAAAATTGAGTTTATTGGATTTTTTGTATAACAAATAGGGATGAGCTTCGAGTTCGAGTCGAACTCATGTTCGACTCGAACATTGGCTGTTCGCAAGTTCGCCGAACACCGAACAATTTGGGGTGTTCGCGGCAAATTCGAATGCCGCGGAACACCCTTTAAAAGTCTATGGGAGAAATCAAAAGTGCTAATTTTAAAGGCTTATATGCAAGTTATTGTCATAAAAAGTGTTTGGGGACCCGGGTCCTGCCCCAGGGGACATGGATTAATGCAAAAAAAGTTTTAAAAACGGCCGTTTTTTCAGGAGCAGTGATTTTAATAATGCTTAAAGAGGAGTTCCACCCAGGGGGGCCATTAAAAAAAAAAAAATTAAAAGTCAGCAGCTACAAATACTGCAGCTGCTGACTTTTAATTGGACACTCACCTGTCCCTGGGTCCAGCGGTGCGGGGGATCGAAGCCCCGTTCGTCCCCCCCCTCCGCTCGTCGGCGCCGGCATTTCAACTGTGGGCGCCGGGCTGTGGCTTCACAGCCTGGCACCCACTGCGCATGCGCGAGCGGCGCCGAGTGCCGTGATTGGCCGCTCAATCACCTGGGACCTGCAATAGGTCCCAGATGATTGACAGGAGGGAGGGAGAAGAGCCGAGCCCTTCCTGTGCCAGGGGGAAGTGATGTCACCAGCCCAGGCAGACGAAGGGGCAGACTACGAGGGACCACCTAGCAACAGGCATTTAGAGGTAAGTAAAAAAAAAAAAAATATCCAAATGTTTTTTTGTTTTTTTTTTTAGAATTTTTTAGATATGTTTGTTTTTTTGGGTGGAACCCCACTTTAAAGTCAAACAATAAAAGTGTAATATCCCTTTAAATTTCGTACCTGGGGGGTGTCTATAGTATGCCTGTAAAGGGGCGCATGTTTCCCGTGTTTAGAACAGCCTGACAGCAAAATGACATTTCGAAGGAAAAAACTCATTTAAAACTACCCGCGGCTATTGCATTGCCGTCAATACACATAGAAGTTCATTGATAAAAACGGCATGGGAATTCCCCACAGGGAAACCCCGAACCAAAATTAAAAAAAAAAAAATGAAGTGGGAGTCCCCCTAAATTCCATACAAGGCCCTTCAGGTCTGGTATGGATATTAAGGGGAACCCCGGCCAAAATTTAAAAAAAAAATGACGTGGGGTTCCCCCTAAATTCCATACCAGACCCTTCAGGTCTGGTATGGATTTTAAGGGGAACCCCGCGCCAAAAAAAAAACGGCATGGGTTTCCCCCAAAAATCCATACCAGACCCTTATCCGAGCCCGCAACCTGGCAGGCCGCAGGAAAAGAGGGGGGGACGAGAGTGCGGCCCCCCCCTCCTGAACCGTACCAGGCCACATGCCCTCAACATTGGGAGGGTGCTTTGGGGTAGCCCCCCAAAACACCTTGTCCCCATGTTGATGAGGACAAGGGCCTCATCCCCACAACCGTGGCCGGTGGTTGTGGGGGTCTGCGGGCGGGGGGCTTATCGGAATCTGGAAGCCCCCTTTAACAAGGGGACCCCCAAATCCCGCCCCCCCCCTGTGTGAAATGGTAAGGGGGTACTTACCCCTACCATTTCACTAAAAAACTGTCAAAATAGTTAAAAATGACAAGAGACAGTTTTTCACAATTCCTTTATTTAAATGCTTCTTCTTTCTTCCTTCATCTTCTTCTTCTTCTGGTTCTTCTGGCTCTTCTCCTGGTTCTTCCTCCGGCGTTCTCGTCCAGCATCTCCTCCGCGGTGTCTTCTATCTTCTTCTCCTCGGGCCGCTCCGCACCCATGGCATTGGGGGGGAGGCTCCCGCTCTTCTCTTCATCTTCTTCTTCATCCTCTTCTCTTCTTCCTTCTTCTCTTCTTCTCTGTTTCTCTTCTTAATTTTCTTCTCCGGGCCGCTCCGCATCCATGCATGGAGGGAGGCTCCCGCTGTGTGACGGCGTCTCCTCATGTGACGGTTCTTAAATAACGGGGGGCGGGGCCACCCGGTGACCCCGCCCCCTCTGACGCACGGGACATGACGGGACTTCCCTGTGGCATTCCCCGTGACGTCACAGGGAAGTCCCGTCAAGTCACCAAGTCAGTGTCTGTGATGTGCGCTGTCAACTTCCTAGCGGCCTCTGGCACATTGACTTGTGAACAAGCCCCAGCAACATGCCCAGCTCATCCTAACCCAGAGTGGCACTCGGGGATTTATAAGGCTAAAGAAAAGAGAATATATATACACACACAGTGGGGATGGAAAGTATTCAGACCCACTTAAATTTTTCACTCTTTGTTATATTGCAGCCATTTGCTAAAATCATTTAAGTTCATTTTTTCCTCATTAATGTACACACAGCCCCCCATATTGTACACACAGCACCCCATATTGTACACACAGCACCCCATATTGTACACACAGCACCCCATATTGTACACAAAGCTCCCCATATTGTACACACAGCCCCTCATAATGTACACACAGCCCCCCATATTGTACACACAGCACCCCATATTGTACACACAGCACCCCATATTGTACACACAGCCCCCCATATTGTACACACAACACCCCATATTGTACACACAGCACCCCATATTGTACACACAGCACCCCATATTGTACACACAGCACCCCATATTGACAGAAAAACACAGAATTGCTGACATTTTTGCAGATTTATTAAAAAAGAAAAACTGAAATATCACATGGTCCTAAGTATTCAGACCCTTTGCTGTGACACTCATATATATAACTCAGGTGCTGTCCATTTCTTCTGATCATCCTTGAGATGGTTCTACACCTTCATTTGAGTCCAGCCGTGTTTGATTATACTGATTGGACTTGATTAGTAAAGCCACACACCTGTCTATATAAGACCTTACAGCTCACAGTGCATGTCAGAGCAAATGAGAATCATGAGGTCAAAGGAACTGCCTGAAGAGCTCAGAGACAGAATTGTGGCAAGGCACAGATCTGGCCAAGGTTACAAAAAAAATCTTCTGCATTTAAGCTTCCTAAGAGCACAGTGGCCTCCATAATCCTTAAATGGAAGACGTTTGGGGTGACCAGAACCCTTCCTAGAGCTGGCCATCCGGCCAAACTGAGCTATTGGGGGAGAAGAGCCTTGGTGAGAGAGGTAAAGAAGAACCCAAAGATCACTGTGGCTGAGCTCCAGAGATGCAGTCAGGAGATGGGAGAAAGTTGTAGAAAGTCAACCATCACTGCAGCCCTCCACCAGTCGGGGCTTTATGGCAGAGGGGCCCGACGGAAGCTTCTCCTCAGTGCAAGACACATGAAAGCCCGCATGGAGTTTGCTAAAAAAAAACACCTGAAGGACTCCAAGATGGTGAGAAATAAGATTCTCTGGTCTGATGAGACCAAGATAGAACTTTTTGGCCTTAATTCTAAGCGGTATGTGTGGAGAAAACCAGGCACTGCTCATCACCTGTCCAATACAGTCCCAACAGTGAAGCATGGTGGTGGCAGCATCATGATGTGGGGGTGTTTTTTAGCTGCAGGGACAGGATGACTGGTTGCAATCGAGGGAAAGATGAATGAGGCCAAGTACAGGGATATCCTGGACGAAAACCTTCTCCAGAGTGCTCAGGACCTCAGACTGGGCCGAAGGTTTACCTTCCAACAAGACAATGACCCTAAGCACACAGCTAAAATAACGAAGGAGGGGCTTCACAACAACTCCATGACTGTTCTTGAATGGCCCAGCCAGAGCCCTGACTTAAACCCAATTGAGCATCTCTGGAGAGACCTAAAAATGGCCGTCCACCAACGTTTACCATCTAACCTGACAGAACTGGAGAAGATCTGCAAGGAGGAATGGCAGAGGATCCCCAAATCCAGGTGTGAAAAACTTGTTGCATCTTTCCCAAAAAGACTCATCAAAAGGGGCTTCTACTAAATACTGAGCAAAGGGTCTGAATACTTAGGATCATGTGATATTTCAGTTTTTCTTTTTTAATAAATCTGCAAAAATGTCAACAATTCTGTGTTTTTCTGTCAATATGGGGGGCTGTGTGTCCAATATGGGGTGCTGTGTGTACAATATGGGGTGCTGTGTGTACAATATGGGGGGCTGTGTGTCCAATATGGGGTGCTGTGTGTACAATATGGGGTGCTGTGTGTGTACAATATGGGGTGCTGTGTGTACAATATGAGGTGCTGTGTGTACAATATGGGGAGCTGTGTGTACAATATGGGGTGCTGTGTATACAATATGGGGTGCAGTGTGTACAATATGGAGTGCTGTGTGTACAATATGGGGGGCTGTGTGTACAATATGGGGGGCTGTGTGTACAATATGGAGTGCTGTGTGTACAATATGGGGTGCTGTGTGTACAATATGAGGTGCTGTGTGTACAATATGGAGTGCTGTGTGTACAATATGGGGGGCTGTGTATACAATATGGGGGGCTGTGTGTACAATATGGGGGGCTGTGTGTACAATATGGAGTGCTGTGTGTACAATATGGGGTGCTGTGTGTACAATATGAGGTGCTGTGTGTACAATATGGAGTGCTGTGTGTACAATATGGGGGGCTGTGTATACAATATGGGGTGATGTGTGTACAATATGAGGTGCTGTGTGTACAATATGGGGTGATGTGTGTACAATATGGGGTGCTGTGTGTACAATATGAGGTGCTGTGTGTACAATATGGAGTGCTGTGTGTACAATATGGAGTGCTGTGTGTACAATATGAGGTGCTGTGTGTACAATATGGGGTGCTGTGTGTCCAATATGGGGTGCTGTGTGTACAATATGGGGGGCTGTGTGTACAATATGGGGGGCTGTGTGTCCAATATGGGGTGCTGTGTGTACAATATGGGGTGCTGTGTGTACAATATGGGGTGCTGTGTGTACAATATGGGGTGCTGTGTATACAATATGGGGTGCTGTGTGTACAATATGGGGTGCTGTGTATACAATATGGGGTGCTGTGTATACAATATGGGGTGCTGTGTGTACAATATGGGGTGCTGTGTGTACAATATGGGGGGCTGTGTGTACAATTGATCTCAGTCAGCCTCACTAGGGGTATATTAGCCCACACCCCAGACATCCACAGCAGGGCCATCTTAATAGCATCATGGGCCCCTGGGCAAATAAATGCACCGGGGCCCCTGCAAGCCTTCCCCAATTTATGCACCTCCTCTGAAGCATGAAAGTATAAAAATAGTTGATAGATTTGAATTGAGATTTTATTTTTAGCACTATAAACAAAAATAGCGACAATTATTAAAAAAACAATATTTTTTACTTTCTTCTATAAAACACATCCAATAAAGAAATAGCGAATATTGATTGGTTTGCGCAAAAGTTTTAGTGTCTACAAACTATGGAATAGATTTTTGGAATTTTTTTTTCTAGTAATGGCATCGATCAGCGACTTATAGTGAGACTGCGATATTGCGGTGGACAAATCAGATACAAAATTACACTTTTTGGAGACCAGTGACACAAATAGTGATCAGTGCTAAAAACATGCACTGTCACTGTACTAATAACACTGGCAGGGAAGGAATTAACATGAGGGGTGATCAAAGGGTTAACTGTGTGCCTAACTATTGCTTACTCACTGTGGGGGAGGTGTTTTTACTAAGGGAAGGTATTGATCCATGTTCCTGATTTGCAGGAATACAGGATCAATACCTTCCCTACTGACAGAATGGCAATCTGTCTTGTTTACATAGGCAGAGTGCCGTTCTGCTTGTGTCCCGAATGATCGGCAGGTGCTGACAGACTTTGAGTCCACTGGACCTGCTGATTGGCTCCCGCTGTGTCCAATCCAGTTCCCACTGTGTCCAATTCCAGGTCTGGGTGGAAGTGCGGGATCACATACTAGGTACAGGATCCTGTGCAGGAGAGCTGCTCCACCGCCATATATAGAGTATAAAAAAAAGAAAGCCCAGCATGTTGTAACACAGCAGTTGGAGTGAATTGCTGACAAGGCCGCAGCTGAGGGTAACACATGGTGGAGCCGCGATGCTTTGTGACTGCAGAAAGAATTATGCCTCGTACACACGATAGGATTTTCCGACAACAAAATGTTTTTTTTTCCAACGGTTGTCGGCTCAGACTTGTCTTGCATACACACGGTCACACAAATCTTGTGGGAAATTCCGAACATCAAGAACGCTGTGATGTATAACACGTACGATGAGCCGAGAAAAGTGAAGTTTAATAGCCAGTGTGGCTCTTCTGCTTGATTCCGAGCATGCGTGGAATTTTGTGAGTCGGAATTGTCTACACACGATCAGAATTTCAACGGATTTTGTTGTCGGAAAATTTGAGAACCAGATCTCAAATTTGGTGTGTCAGAAATGCCGATGGAAAATGTCCGATGGAGCCCACACACGGTCGGAATTTCCGATAACAAGCTCCCATTGAACATTTTCCGTCTGTAAATCCTATCGTGTGTACCGGCATAAGGATACTTTCACACTGGGGCGTTGGGGGCGACGGCGGTAAATCACTGCTATTTTTAGTGGCGCTTTACCGTAGTTTTTGCTGCGCTTTTTGGCTGCTAGCGGGGTGCTTTTAACCCCCGTTAATGTCTGAAGAAGGGTCGCTTTGCCGGCACCTCGGTGGCGCTGCCCATTGATTTTAATGGACAGGGCGCTGCGCTCCTGAAGCGCCTTAAAGATGCGGCTTGCAGGACTTTTTTTGGGGTCCTGCCAGTGCAGAGCTCCAGTGTGAGACCCCTCGGGATATCACACCGGAGAGACAGGAGAGGCTCTTTACAGGTGATATTTTAGCACTATAGGGTCTGTAAAGCTCCTCAGTGTGAAAGGGGTCTTTTATCACCAGTTGTATTTGACGGGCACCAAATACAACCAAATAAAAGAGTCTGTGCTGCAACTTTCCCATAACTATGTACAAAGCATATATCTGTGGTGAGGGTGATGCAGCATTTAGGGGGTTAAAACACGTGGTGAGGAGGCGACAAATCACCTCACCGCCTGACTAATACCTCTGAAAAGCAATCCGTGTGCGGCAGTTTTTTACAGTTCTGGGCGGTTCACACTGCTGTGCTGTCCGACATCCGATGTGAATCACATGCGATCTCTGTGCGACATGAACTCAGCCATACAGATTGACACCCATGTGATCCGATTCCTGTCTGAATTGGCAGGTCGCACTGCGATATGTGAACTGATTTGGGGGTATCATTCGCTTTCTATTGACACTCCCAGCAGTTTGCATAGTGCAGTGTGAAGTGCCTGCGAGTTGTATGCGATGTGGGAACACGCACTGGATTTGCAGGGTTCTGGGATCTCTCCAGTGTGGACCGGAGTTGGTTCACATTATGTGGTGCAGGAACTGCATGTGAGGTTTGAACAGGAATTGCACCACATTTCTGTTCAAATCACATGCGATTCGTTCAGCAGTGCAATCTGAGCTGTTCAATCTGTATGGCTCAAATCGCACAAAACCCGTTCCCAAGTGGTGCAGGACCCAGAATCAGATCACATGTTCACACTCACATTCACACCCATGTGATCCTATTCTCCATCCATCTTTCTTTCCTTCCTTCTCTCCCTATTTCTTTCTTTCTTTCTCCCCCCATCCCTCCTTCATCTCAGACTCAAAGTCAGAAACAAATTCTTACCTCTGTGACACGCTCAGACGAATCTCGCAATGTCTCACTTCCTATAACTGTCTCTTGTATATCTTCTCACACCCATAGCGGGAAATCACGTGTTTCCTGAGCTGTGCTCTCTGAGAGGGTCGTGTACAAAGCTGGAGGTTACAGAGGAAGTAAACCCTGATGTGTTCTAACAGAAAATGTTATACTCAGAGCTGCCCCTCTAAATCATGAATATACATATAATATGTGTCCTGTGACAACATGTATAGCAAAGTGCCAATCAAGTGCAAAGTGTAATAAACCTTGCAGTATTACACTATATGCCCTCTTTTCTTCACTTGTCCAAACTTTACTACTTCGATCGTCTTTGACCAAGTAAAGTATGTAGGATCTACATCAAGTGGTGGAGGAGAGGAGATTCCATTCTCTGAGGCACAACCAACCCATATATCTGCTGGACAGGAGACGCCATCTTGGTATACACAGGCGTATTTATCATCTTCATCTGGTGAGTGGGGACCCAGGAGGGGAGCACAGGAAGTCACCAAGATTACATCAACGTGTCACCAGCCCTGTACCTCACACTTGATGAACTTTATTGATTGCACTTTATTTTGCACCTTTTTTTGAACTTTATTGAATGTTTTTTTTGCACTTGATTGGCACTTTGCTATACATGTTGTCACAGGACACATATTTGATGTGATTATATGTATATTCATGATTTAGAGGGGCAGCGCTGAGTATAACATTTTCTGTTGTCACATCTTTTGGGGTACTCACCTTGCACTACAGCGGCAGCCCTACTACATTTGTACGTGTGTGTGTGTGTGTGTGTCTGTGTGTGTGTGTGTGTGTCTGTGTGTGTGTGTCTGTGTGTGTGTGTGTGTGTCTGTGTGTGTCTGTGTGTGTGTGTCTGTGTGTGTGTGTGTGTGTGTGTGTGTGTGTGTGTGTGTGTGTCTGTGTGTGTGTGTGTGTGTGTGTGTCTGTGTGTGTGTCTGTGTGTGTGTCTGTGTGTGTGTCTGTGTGTCTGTGTGTGTGTGTCTGTGTGTGTGTGTGTGTGTGTCTGTGTGTGTGTGTCTGTGTGTGTGTCTGTGTGTGTGTCTGTGTGTGTGTGTGTGTGTGTGTGTGTGTGTGTGTAAACGCTCACATATATGTACATTTTGTATTTATTCAATATTTATTTACAATTTTTTTTTACACTTTCTATTTATTTTTCTCCACAGCGCGGGTTCTATCTTTATTAGTTTTATCTGTGATGTGTTTTACTTTGTCTTTATTTCCCTGCAAAGGTAAAGCATAAGGGGCTACTATGCATTGCATCGCATCGCATCACATAGTAGCCCCTTATGTGTCACTTACCTGAAACCGAAGCCTGCGATGTCACCGCTGTCCCCACTAGCAGCGAGCGACCATCTTCACCTCTCTTCCTTCCGGGGCCACAAACTCTGGCTCTGTGATTGACCGAAGTCGCATAGCATCACTCCCGCGCATGCACGCAGTAGACGCCAATCACGGTATGACCCCTTTAGAAATGGCACAATCTGCCCTTTCTAAAGTGTGCATCGGACACGGCTTTATTGTAAATATCTCCTAAGTCGTGGATGTTTAGGAGATATTTCCAGCACCCACAGGTAGGTCTTAATATAGGCAAAAAGGTAAAATATAGGCAATATAGGTAAAAGTGGTTGTACAGGGTGTACACGGTGTACATGGTGTACAGGGTGTGCAGGGTGTGCAGGGTGTGCGGGGTGTACATGGTGTACAGGGTTAGCAGGCATAGTTGCCAAAAAAAAAAATTTTGGAACACTTTTTTGGCTGTAGGCAGAGTCGCACTATAATTAGGGGCGGGGGCATGTGTCTGTAGGTGTGGCATAGGGAAAAGAAAAAATGCGGCGTGGTTTATGCGAAATAGTGGGCGTGGTGTAAATGGGCGAGGCTCAAAAAGGGGTGTGGTTAGAGTCTGAGATGAACGAGGGATGGAGAGGGAAAGGGGGGTAGAGGGAGAGGGATGGAGGGACACCAGACCCAGATCCTACACCACAATAGCAATGTGTATTCCAGAGTTTAACCATCAGCAGATAAAGATACTCCAAACACCTGGTGTTAGGGCTTCAATCATCCCGGCACCGTGGTTGTTATGGTGTCAGGATGACTGAAGTGCATTATTTCTATTATTATATTGTAATATAGAATGAAATCCTTCAACTCACCATAATGCAGAATCGGTGGGATCCCTGAGCATGTCACCTGCCACCAGATGCCATCAGGTGCCCCCAGCAGAGTCCGTCCTTACATCAGGTGCCCCCAGCAGAGTCCATCCTTCCATCAGGCATTCCAGCGGAGTGTCTCCTTACATCAGGTGTCCCCAGTACAGTACCTCTTACATCAGGTGCCCCCAGCAAAGTGCCTCCTTACATCAGGTGTCCCCAGTACAGTACATCCTATGTCAGGTGTCCCCAGGACAGTGCCTCTTACATCAGGTGTCCCCAGGACAGTGCCTCTTACATCAGGTGTCCCCAGGACAGTGCCTCTTACATCAGGTGTCCCCAGTACAGTGCCTCTTATGTCAGGTGTCCCCAGCGGAGTGCCTCTTACATCAGGTGTCCCCAGGACAGTGCCCCTTACATCAGGTGTCCCCAGCGCAGTGCCTCTTACGTCAGGTGTCCCCAGCGGAGTGTTGGCTGCAGATGGAGTGTTGGCTGCAGTCTAGCTACATCTCCTCAAGAGTGGTGACAAGGGGGAGAGGTGTGTGGGTGGAGGCATGGTGACTTGGGGTGTTACAGGCTGACTTGGGGAAGGGTGGAGGCATGGTGGTGATTTGGGGGTGCAGGCATGGTGGTGACATGGGGGGAGGGGGGTGCAGGTATGGTGGTGACATGGGGGGTGCAGGTATGGTGGTGACACTGGGGGTGCAGGTATGGTGGTAACACGGGGGGAGGGAGGAGCAGGTATGGTGGTGACATGGGGGGAGTGGGTGCAGGTATGGTGGTGACATGGGGGGAGGGGGGTGCAGGTATGGTGGTGACACGGGGGGACAGGACGCAAGGGGGAGCCAGTTCAGTGCAGAGAGGGGAGGGGTCGCCAATCCCTGCAGTCAATAGGCTGTGTACAATAGAATTTTCTATTTGTACACAGAAGAGAGAAGACGATTGGCTGCCCCTCTCCTCTGCACTGAACACAAGGGGGAAATACACTCGTGTAGGCAATGGCGGCCATGTTTGTGTAGCCGTTGCCGTTTTTTGCAAAAAATATTCCCGATTTTCTTGGGACAAAACCGAAATCTCGGGAAAACAATCGGGACAAGCTTTAAACGGTACGAGGGTACCAAAATCGGGATTGTCCTGGGAAAATCTGGACTGTTGGCAACTATGTGCGGGGTGTGCGGGGTGTGTAGGGTGTGCGGGGTGTGCAGGGTGTGTAGGGTGTGTAGGGGTGTGCAGGGTGTGTAGGGGTGTGCAGGGTGTGTAGGGTGTGCAGGGTGTACAGGGTGTGCAGGGTGTGTAGGGTGTGCAGGGTGTGCGGGGTGTACGGGGTGTGCGGGGTGTGCGGGGTGTGCAGGGTGTGCAGGGTGTACAGGGTGTGCGGGGTGTACGGGGTGTGCGGGGTGTGCAGGGTGTGCAGGGTGTGCAGGGTGTGTAGGGTGTACGGGGTGTGCGGGGTGTGCAGGGTGTGTAGGGGTGTGCAGGGTGTGTAGGGTGTGCAGGGTGTGCAGGGTGTGTAGGGGTGTACAGGGCGTGTAGGGTGTGCGGGGTGTGCGGGGTGTGCAGGGTGTGTAGGGGTGTACAGGGTGTGTAGGGTGTGCAGGGTGTACAGGGTGTGCAGGGTGTGCGGGGTGTGCGGGGTGTGTAGTGTGTGCGGGGTGTGCAGGGTGTGTAGGGTGTGCAGGGTGTGTAGGGTGTGCGGGGTGTGCGGGGTGTGCAGGGTGTGTAGGGGTGTACGGGGTGTGCAGGGTGTACAGGGTGTGCAGGGTGTGCGGGGTGTGCGGGGTGTGCGGGGTGTGTAGTGTGTGCGGGGTGTGTAGGGTGTGCAGGGTGTGCAGGGTGTGCAGGGTGTGTAGGGTGTGTGGGGTGTGCGGGGTGTGTAGGGTGTGCAGGGTGTGTAGGGTGTGCGGGGTGTGCAGGGTGTGCGGGGTGTGCGGGGTGTACAGGGTGTGTAGGGTGTGCGGGGTGTGCAGGGTGTACGGGGTGTGCGGGGTGTACAGGGTGTGTAGGGTGTGTAGGGTGTGCGGGGTGTGCAGGGTGTACAGGGTGTGTAGGGTGTGCGGGGTGTGCAGGGTGTACAGGGTGTGTAGGGTGTGTAGGGTGTGCGGGGTGTGCAGGGTGTACAGGGTGTGTAGGGTGTGCGGGGTGTGTAGGGTGTGCAGGGTGTGTAGGGTGTGTGGGGTGTGCGGGGTGTGTAGGGTGTGTAGGGGTGTACAGGGTGTGTAGGGTGTGCAGGGTGTACAGGGTGTGCAGGGTGTGTAGGGTGTGCAGGGTGTGTAGGGTGTGCGGTTGTGCAGGGTGTGTAGGGGTGTACGGGGTGTGCAGGGTGTACAGGGTGTGCAGGGTGTGCGGGGTGTGCGGGGTGTGCGGGGTGTGTAGTGTGTGCGGGGTGTGTAGGGTGTGCGGGGTGTGCAGGGTGTGCGGGGTGTGTAGGGTGTGTGGGGTGTGCGGGGTGTGTAGGGTGTGCAGGGTGTGTAGGGTGTGTGGGGTGTGCGGGGTGTGTAGGGTGTGCAGGGTGTGCAGGGTGTGTAGGGTGTGCAGGGTGTGTAGGGTGTGCAGGGTGTGTAGGGTGTGCGGGGTGTGCGGGGTGTGCGGGGTGTGCGGGGTGTGCGGGGTGTACAGGGTGTGTAGGGTGTGCGGGGTGTGCGGGGTGTGCGGGGTGTGCGGGGTGTGCGGGGTGTACAGGGTGTGTAGGGTGTGCGGGGTGTGCAGGGTGTACAGGGTGTGCGGGGTGTACAGGGTGTGTGGGGTGTGCGGGGTGTGCAGGGTGTGTAGGGTGTGCAGGGTGTACAGGGTGTGCAGGGTGTGTAGGGTGTGCGGGGTGTGCGGGGTGTGTAGGGTGTACAGGGTGTGCAGGGTGTGCAGGGTGTGTAGGGTGTGCGGGGTGTGCGGGGTGTGCAGGGTGTGTGGGGTGTGCGGGGTGTGCGGGGTGTGTAGGGTGTACAGGGTGTGCAGGGTGTGTAGGGTGTGCGGGGTGTGCGGGGTGTGTAGGGTATACAGGGTGTGTAGGGTGTGCAGGGTGTACAGGGTGTGTGGGGTGTGCGGGGTATGCAGGGTGTGCAGGGTGTGTAGGGTGTGCAGGGTGTACAGGGTGTGCAGGGTGTGCGGGGTGTGCGGGGTGTGTAGTGTGTGCGGGGTGTGCAGGGTGTGTAGGGTGTGCAGGGTGTGTAGGGTGTGCGGGGTGTGCGGGGTGTGCAGGGTGTGCAGGGTGTGCAGGGTGTGTAGGGTGTGCAGGGTGTACAGGGTGTGCAGGGTGTGCGGGGTGTGCGGGGTGTGTAGTGTGTGCGGGGTGTGCAGGGTGTGTAGGGTGTGCAGGGTGTGTAGGGTGTGCGGGGTGTGCGGGGTGTGTAGGGTGTGTGGGGTGTGCGGGGTGTGCAGGGTGTGTAGGGGTGTACAGGGTGTGTAGGGTGTGCAGGGTGTACAGGGTGTGCAGGGTGTGTAGGGTGTGCAGGGTGTGTAGGGTGTGCGGGGTGTGCGGGGTGTGCAGGGTGTGTAGGGGTGTACGGGGTGTGCAGGGTGTACGGGGTGTGCAGGGTGTGCGGGGTGTGCGGGGTGTGCGGGGTGTGTAGTGTGTGCGGGGTGTGTAGGGTGTGCGGGGTGTGCAGGGTGTGCGGGGTGTGTAGGGTGTGTGGGGTGTGCGGGGTGTGTAGGGTGTGCAGGGTGTGTAGGGTGTGTGGGGTGTGCGGGGTGTGTAGGGTGTGCAGGGTGTGCAGGGTGTGTAGGGTGTGCAGGGTGTGTAGGGTGTGCGGGGTGTGCGGGGTGTGCGGGGTGTGCGGGGTGTGCGGGGTGTACAGGGTGTGTAGGGTGTGCGGGGTGTGCGGGGTGTGCGGGGTGTACAGGGTGTGTAGGGTGTGCGGGGTGTGCAGGGTGTGCGGGGTGTACAGGGTGTGTGGGGTGTGCGGGGTGTGCAGGGTGTGTAGGGTGTGCAGGGTGTACAGGGTGTGCAGGGTGTGTAGGGTGTGCGGGGTGTGCGGGGTGTGTAGGGTGTACAGGGTGTGCAGGGTGTGCAGGGTGTGTAGGGTGTGCGGGGTGTGCAGGGTGTGCAGGGTGTGTGGGGTGTGCGGGGTGTGCGGGGTGTGTAGGGTGTACAGGGTGTGCAGGGTGTGTAGGGTGTGCGGGGTGTGCGGGGTGTGTAGGGTATACAGGGTGTGTAGGGTGTGCAGGGTGTACAGGGTGTGTGGGGTGTGCGGGGTATGCAGGGTGTGCAGGGTGTGTAGGGTGTGCAGGGTGTACAGGGTGTGTGGGGTGTGCGGGGTATGCAGGGTGTGCAGGGTGTGCAGGGTGTGTAGGGTGTGCAGGGTGTGCAGGGTGTGCGGGGTGTGCGGGGTGTGTAGTGTGTGCGGGGTGTGCAGGGTGTGTAGGGTGTGCAGGGTGTGTAGGGTGTGCGGGGTGTGCGGGGTGTGCAGGGTGTGTAGGGGTGTACGGGGTGTGCAGGGTGTACAGGGTGTGCAGGGTGTGCGGGGTGTGCGGGGTGTGCGGGGTGTGTAGTGTGTGCGGGGTGTGTAGGGTGTGCAGGGTGTGCAGGGTGTGCAGGGTGTGTAGGGTGTGTGGGGTGTGCGGGGTGTGTAGGGTGTGCAGGGTGTGTAGGGTGTGCGGGGTGTGCAGGGTGTGCGGGGTGTGCGGGGTGTACAGGGTGTGTAGGGTGTGCGGGGTGTGCAGGGTGTACGGGGTGTGCGGGGTGTACAGGGTGTGTAGGGTGTGTAGGGTGTGCGGGGTGTGCAGGGTGTACAGGGTGTGTAGGGTGTGCGGGGTGTGCAGGGTGTACAGGGTGTGTAGGGTGTGTAGGGTGTGCGGGGTGTGCAGGGTGTACAGGGTGTGTAGGGTGTGCGGGGTGTGTAGGGTGTGCAGGGTGTGTAGGGTGTGTGGGGTGTGCGGGGTGTGTAGGGTGTGTAGGGGTGTACAGGGTGTGTAGGGTGTGCAGGGTGTACAGGGTGTGCAGGGTGTGTAGGGTGTGCAGGGTGTGTAGGGTGTGCGGGGTGTGTAGGGGTGTACGGGGTGTGCAGGGTGTACAGGGTGTGCAGGGTGTGCGGGGTGTGCGGGGTGTGCGGGGTGTGTAGTGTGTGCGGGGTGTGTAGGGTGTGCGGGGTGTGCAGGGTGTGCAGGGTGTGCTGGGTGTGTAGGGTGTGTGGGGTGTGCGGGGTGTGTAGGGTGTGCAGGGTGTGTAGGGTGTGTGGGGTGTGCGGGGTGTGTAGGGTGTGCAGGGTGTGCAGGGTGTGTAGGGTGTGCAGGGTGTGTAGGGTGTGCAGGGTGTGTAGGGTGTGCGGGGTGTGCGGGGTGTGCGGGGTGTGCGGGGTGTGCGGGGTGTACAGGGTGTGTAGGGTGTGCGGAGTGTGCGGGGTGTGCGGGGTGTACAGGGTGTGTAGGGTGTGCGGGGTGTGCAGGGTGTACAGGGTGTGCGGGGTGTACAGGGTGTGTGGGGTGTGCGGGGTGTGCAGGGTGTGTAGGGTGTGCAGGGTGTACAGGGTGTGCAGGGTGTGTAGGGTGTGCGGGGTGTGCGGGGTGTGTAGGGTGTACAGGGTGTGCAGGGTGTGCAGGGTGTGTAGGGTGTGCGGGGTGTGCGGGGTGTGCAGGGTGTGTGGGGTGTGCGGGGTGTGCGGGGTGTGTAGGGTGTACAGGGTGTGCAGGGTGTGTAGGGTGTGCGGGGTGTGCGGGGTGTGTAGGGTATACAGGGTGTGTAGGGTGTGCAGGGTGTACAGGGTGTGTGGGGTGTGCGGGGTATGCAGGGTGTGCAGGGTGTGTAGGGTGTGCAGGGTGTACAGGGTGTGTGGGGTGTGCGGGGTATGCAGGGTGTGCAGGGTGTGCAGGGTGTGCAGGGTGTACGGGGTATGCAGGGTGTGCAGGGTATGCAGGGTGTGCAGGGTGTGCGGGGTGTACAGGGTGTGCAGGGTGTGTAGGGTGTGCAGGGTGTGCAGGGTGTGCGGGGTGTGCGGGGTGTGCGGGGTGTACAGGGTGTGCAGGGTGTGTAGGGTGTGCAGGGTGTGCAGGGTGTGCGGGGTGTGCGGGGTGTGCGGGGTGTACGGGGTATGCAGGGTGTGCGGGGTGTGCGGGGTGTGCGGGGTGTACGGGGTATGCAGGGTGTGCAGGGTATGCAGGGTGTGCAGGGTGTGCAGGGTGTGCGGGGTGTACAGGGTGTGTGGGGTGTGCGGGGTGTGTGGGGTGTGCAGGGTGTGCAGGGTGTGCGGGGTGTGTAGGGTGTGTGGGGTGTGCGGGGTGTGCAGGGTGTGTAGGGGTGTGTAGGGGTGTGCGGGGTGTGCGGGGTGTGCGGGGTGTGCGGGGTGTGTGGGGTGTGCGGGGTGTGCGGGGTGTGCGGGGTGTGTAGGGTGTGCGGGGTGTGCGGGGTGTGCGGGGTGTGTAGGGTGTGCGGGGTGTGTAGGGTGTGCGGGGTGTGTAGGGTGTGCGGGGTGTGCGGGGTGTGCGGGGTGTGTGGGGTGTGCGGGGTGTGCGGGGTGTGCGGGGTGTGCGGGGTGTGCGGGGTGTGTGGGGTGTGTAGGGTGTGCGGGGTGTGTAGGGTGTGCGGGGTGTGTGGGGTGTGTGGGGTGTGCAGGGTGTGCGGGGTGTGTGGGGTGTGTAGGGTGTGCGGGGTGTGTAGGGTGTGCGGGGTGTGTGGGGTGTGCAGGGTGTGCGGGGTGTGTGGGGTGTGTGGGGTGTACAGGGTGTGCGGGGTGTGCAGGGTGTACAGGGTGTGCGGGGTGTGCAGGGTGTGTAGGGTGTACAGGGTGTGCGGGGTGTGCAGGGTGTGCAGGGTGTGCAGTGTACAACACTCAGATGCACTCAAATGTTTTTTTTTAACGCAGTACAAATGCATATGCACAAAATATTTACGTATTTCAATAAACCTTGTTGATACCATTGTGTTGCCTTTATGTGCGTATAAAGCTTGCTGAATTTTGTGTGATTCCATCAAAACAATCAAATCCACAAACAATTTAATAGCCTTAACGTCTCATCCAATCATTTGATAGGATTTGATCAAATTGAGTCGATTGGTCAGGGCAGAATTTTATCATTTTCAATCAGTCAGCAGCAATGAGAAACACTATTTTTCCAAAAGTATTGGGACGCCTGCCTTTACACACACATGAACTTTAATGACATCCCAGTCTTAGTCCGGAGGGTTCAATATTGAGTTGGCTCCGCCCTTTTCAGCTATAACAGCTTCACCTCTTCTGGGAAGGCCGTCCACAAGGTTTAGGAGGGTGTCTATGGGAATGTTTGACCATTCTTCCAGAAGAGTGTTTGTGAGGCCAGGCACTGATGTTGGACAAGAAGGCCTGGCTCGCATTCTCCACTCTAATTCATCCCAAAGGTGTTCTATCGAGGTCGAGGTCAGGACTCTGTGCAGGCCTATCAGGTTCATCCATGTCTTTATGGACCTTGCTTTGTGCACTGGTCCAAATCATTTGGTGGAAGGGGATTATGATGTGCAGTGGCAGCTGGTGGGTTTTTTTTTTTAGGGGGGGCAAACAACTACCCCTCCTGGTCGGCCGGTGGCTCCACCCCCTGCTCCCAATTGGTTGGGTCACCCTCCCCCCTGGGAGTCTGTCAGCCAGTCATCCAGCCCCGCACTTACCCCATGTAGGTTGCGAGCAGCGCCCCTATGGGCGATGGGCCATGGGAGGGCGTCTCCTCCTCCTCTGCATCATGGTGGCTTCCACCATGCGTCTTCTGCCTCCTCCTCCTCGGCATCCAAAAGGATCACCTGTCCTTTCAGCCAATCGTGTGATGGGTCTCAGGACCCACTTCCTGATTGGCTGGTTGGAGGATCAGTGTGAGAAGAGTGAATATTCATTCGCTATTGTCACACAATTGGGTGGGCTCGGAGCACAGTGCTCTGCACCACGAGCCCACCCTTTTTTTTTAGGCCTATTAGAGCCTTTCCAACCCCATTGGAATCCATGCATCTGGTGCCCTGCATGTTGATTAGGGGGCTGGACACATGGATAGGGGGGCGGCGCCCATGCGCCCCTATTGGACAGGCTGTCACTGATGGTGTGGGGTTGTTTTTCAGGGGTTAGGGTTGGCCCCTCAGGGGTTGGGCTTGGCCCCTTAGTTCCAGTGAAGGGAACTCTTAAGGTGTCAGCATACCAAGACATTTTGGACAATTTCATGCTCCCAACTTTGTGGGAACAGTTTGGGGGACGGCCTCATCCTGTTTCAACATGTCTGTGCACCAGTGCAAACAGCAAGGTCCATAAAGACACAGATGAACAAGTTTGGGGTGGATGAACCCGATTGGCCTGCACAGAGTCCTGACCTCAACCCTACAGAACACCTTTGGGATGAATTGGAGTGGAGACTGAGACCCAGGCCTTCTCATCCAACATCAGTGCCTGACCTCACAAATGCTCTTCTGGAAGAATAGTCAAACATTCCCATAGACACCCTCCTAAACCTTGTGTACAGCCTTCCCATAGACACCCTCCTAAACCTTGTGGACGGCCTTCCCATAGACACCCTCCTAAACCTTGTGGACGGCCTTCCCATAGACACCCTCCTAAACCTTGTGGACGGCCTTCCCATAGACACCCTCCTAAACCTTGTGGACGGCCTTCCCATAGACACCCTCCTAAACCTTGTGGACGGCCTTCCCATAGACACCCTCCTAAACCTTGTGGACGGCCTTCCCATAGACACCCTCCTAAACCTTGTGGACGACCTTCCCATAGACACCCTCCTAAACCTTGTGGACGGCCTTCCCATAGACACCCTCCTAAACCTTGTGGACGGCCTTCCCATAGACACCCTCCTAAACCTTGTGGACGGCCTTCCCATAGACACACCCCTAAACCTTGTGGACGGCCTTCCCATAGACACACCCCTAAACCTTGTGGACGGCCTTCCCATAGACACCCTCCTAAACCTTGTGGACGGCCTTCCCATAGACACCCTCCTAAACCTTGTGGACGGCCTTCCCATAGACACCCTCCTAAACCTTGTGGATGGCCTTCCCATAGACACCCTCCTAAACCTTGTGGACGGCCTTCCCATAGACACCCTCCTAAACCTTGTGGACGGCCTTCCCATAGACACCCTCCTAAACCTTGTGGACGGCCTTCCCATAGACACCCTCCTAAACCTTGTGGATGGCCTTCCCATAGACACCCTCCTAAACCTTGTGGACGGCCTTCCCATAGACACCCTCCTAAACCTTGTGGACGACCTTCCCATAGACACCCTCCTAAACCTTGTGGACGGCCTTCCCAGAGGAGTTGAAGATGTTATAGCTGCAAAGGGCGGAGCCAACTCCATATTGAACCCTCCGGACTAATGCTGGCCATACACTATACGAAAAATCGGCCGAAAAATTGTTCGTATAGACACTTCATTCGTTTTTCGGCAAGTCAATGGGCACAAATCGATAATCATTTGTGACGTTTTTGTGGAAAAAAAACGAACGGGAAAATTTCTGCCGAACGTACGATAAATTGCAAGGTTAATGTGTTTCCCGTCCGAACTGTCTGCACTAGGTATATGTAAAAAAACGAACAAAAAATGATTTATTCATGTCCACTGAACAATTTATCGGTCATTACATGATGGCACGATCGTTTGCGGTCACGGTCGAACGTTCGTTTTTCGAAAATGTGTTCGGCCGATTTTTCGTATAGTGTATGGCCAGCATAAGACTGGGATGTCATTAAAGTTCATGTGTGTGCAAAGGCAGGCGTCCCAATACTTGTGACTATATAATATATACATATTGTAAAGATCGGGGTGATTAAACTCAAGTGGTGCATGTGTTTTCAAGAAGTTGCCCCATTCCAGAACTGCATTTTTAAGTACATGGCAGCCCACTTTTATTTATAGGAAAGGAAAAACTCACCAGAGACAGCAATTTCCCACACAGAGGTTCCACCATTACTGTATCTCACACAATACTTCAGCCTTCTTACTTACTCACTTGTCACACGGCTGCTTCAGGCCTCACGCCTAGACCTCGGGTCTGCTCCTCCGACCAACACCAAGGTTTTCTTCAGCCAAGATCTCTCATAACTTACTCATAATCAGCTTCTTGCTGCGTGGGGGTGGTAATATCCTGGTATGGAGGTGGTAATATCCTGGTATGGGGGGTGGTAATATCCTGGTATGGGGGGTGGTAATATCCTGGTATGGAGGTGGTAATATCCTGTTATGGGGGGTGGTAATATCCTGGTATGGGGGGTGGTAATATCCTGGTATGGGGGGTGGTAATATCCTGGTATGGAGGGTGGTAATATCCTGGTATGGAGGGTGGTAATATCCTGGTATGGGGGTGGTAATATCCTGGTATGGGGGGTGGTAATATCCTGGTATGGGGGGTGGTAATATCCTGGTATGGGGGGTGGTAATATCCTGGTATAGAGGGTGGTAATATCCTGGTATGGAGGGTGGTAATATCCTGGTATGGAGGGTGGTAATATCCTGGTATGGGGGTGGTAATATCCTGGTATGGGGGTGGTAATATCCTGGTATGGGGGGTGGTAATCTCCTGGTATGGAGGGTGGTAATATCCTGGTTAGGGATGAGCCGAACACCCCCCGGTTCGGTTCGCACCAGAACCCGCGAACGGACCGAAAGTTCGCACGAACGTTAGAACCCCATTGACGTCTATGGGACTCGAACGTTCGAAATCAAAAGTGCTCATTTTAAAGGCTAATTTGCATGGTATTGTCCTAAAAAGGGTTTGGGGACCCGAGTCCTACCCCAGGGGACATGTATCAATGCAAAAAAAACTTTTAAAAACGGCCGTTTTTTCGGGAGCAGTGATTTTAATGATGCTTAAAGTAAAAAAAAAAAAGTGAAATATTCCTTTAAATATCGTACCTGGGGGGTGTCTATAGTATGCCTGTAAAGTGACGCGTGTTTCCCATGTTTAGAACAGTCCCTGCACCAAATGTCATTTTTAAAGGAAAAAATCTCATTTAAAACTGCTTGCGGGTTTAATGTCATGTCGGGTCCTGGCAATATGGATGAAAATCAGTGAGACAAACGGCATGGGTACCCCCCAGTCCATTACCAGGCCCTTTGGGTCTTGTATGGATATTAAGGGGAACCCCGCACCCAAATTAAAATAAGGAAAGGTGTGGGGCCACCAGGCCCTATATACTCTGAACAGCAGTATACAGGCGGTGCAAACAAGACAGGGACTGTAGGTTTGTTGTTAAGTAGAATCTCTTTGTAATTTTGAACATTTTTAACGTGTTTAGCTCCAGCCAAAAAATCTTTTCTAAGCTTTTTGGAAAACATAGGGAAGGGTTATCACCCCTGTGACATTTGTTTTGCTGTCTTTCCTCCTCTTCAGAAGATTTCACCTCACTTTTTTGTCCCACTGAAAAATGTTTTTTGAAAATTTGGGTTTTTTTGTGGAACAAGGATTGGAAAGCATCAGTGGAAAGGAGAAATTGTTTTCCCATATTAACTCTTACAGGAGAGAATTTCCCTTCCTAGGGGTAGATTTCATCTCACTTCCTGTTGTCTCCTTCCGTTTGCAAGTAGGAGTCGTTTGTAAGTTAGATGTTTGAAAGTAGGGTCCTGCCCTATATACTCAGCAGAAATTTGGGCCTTAGGTGTTGCTGTGGCCACAACACTGTAAGCCCTCACAGGGCCCTGCTGTGAAATATTAGATCAAGAATTGTAATTACATGCCCCTGTTGAACAGGAGCTGAAAAATTAGGCCTTAGGCACTGGTGCTGGTGCAACAACACTGCCACCACTCACAGACACTCTAGTTGGAACGCAGGAACGAGCCCTGCTGCAAAGTATTGCTTCAAAAATTGTAATTACACGCCCCTGTTAGACAGGGGCAGAAAAATTGGGCCTTAGGCACTGGTGCCACAACACTGCAACCCCTCACAGACACTCTAGTTGGAACGCAGGAACGAGCCCTGCTGCAAAGTATTGCATCAAAAATTGTAATTACACGCCCCTGTTAGACAGGGGCAGAAAAATTGGGCCTTAGGCACTGGTGCTGGTGCCACAACACTGCAACCCCTCACAGACACTCTAGTTGGAACGCGCCCTACTGCAAAGTATTGCATCAAAAATTGTAATTACACGCCCCTGTTAGACAGGGGCAGAAAAATTGGGCCTTAGGCACTGGTGCTGGTGCCACAACACTGCAACCCCTCACAGACACTCTAGTTGGAATGCAGGAACGAGCCCTGCTGCAAAGTATTACATCAAAAATTGTAATTACACGCCCCTGTTAAACAGGGGCTGAAAAATTGTGCCTTAGGCACTGGTGGTGGCGCCCAGAACCAAAAATGTTCTTACAAGCTATCAGCGTGATGATTGAGGAGGAAGAGGATAATTACTCAGGGATAGTCACTCAGCATCAGCATAGGCAGTCTTTGAAGGGATCTGAGATTTCAAAAAAAAATATTCGGTTACATCAGCATCAGGTGCTTGGTAGCTGGTGGTGATCCAAGACTCATTCATTTTTATGAAGGTCAGCCGATCGACCGAGTCGGTGGACAGACGCACCCTGTGATCGGTTACCACGCCTCCAGCAGCACTGAATGTGCGTTCCGAAAGAACGCTGGATGCAGGACAGGCCAGTAGCTCAATTGCATACTGTGCAAGCTCTGGCCAGTGATCCATCCTCAAGACCCAGTAACCCAGAGGATTTTCGGTGGGAAAGGTGTCCAAGTCTGATCTTGCCCCTAGGTATTCCTGCACCATGTAAAACAGACGCTGGCGATGGTTGCTGGAACCGATCATACCTTGGGGCTGCGGACCAAAAAATTGTCTGAACGCATCGGTCAGACGGCCACCTTCTCCACCGCTCCTTCTTTGACTGACCGAAGCCTCAGCAACACGTTGTCCAGAAACAGGAGTTTGTAACCTCCCAGTCTCTGGGAACGCGTTGCACAGACCTTTCTGCAAGGCCTCCCGAAGATGTTTCATCCTCTGCTCCCTCTGCGATGGCAAGATAAGGTCCGCAACCTTACCCTTGTAACGTGGATCAAGGAGGGTTGCCAGCCAGTATTGGTCCTTCTCCTTGATACCACGAATACGAGGATCCTTACGCAGGCTTTGCAGGATCAGGGAGGCCATGCAGCGTAGGTTTGCTGAGGCATTCGGTCCGGAGTCCTCTGGGTCACTAAGCCACCTCCTCCCAGCCACGTACAAGTCCATGTGTTTCTTGGGACTGATCCCTTAAAGACTGCTGCTGATGCTGAGTGCCAGGCTCCACCTCCATACTGACACAATCTTCCTCCTCCTCCTCCTCCTCTTCCTCCTCGTCCTCTTCCTGTGTGATCGGCGGGCATGCAGGAACACTGTCTGGATAAAGGGGGCCTTGAGAGCTAAGGAAGTCCTCCTCTTCCTGCCTCTGTTCTGCCTCAAGTGCCCTGTCCATTATTCCACGCAGCGTGTGCTCCAACAGGTGGACAAGGGGGACAGTGTCACTGATGCATGCACTGTCACTGCTCACCATCCTCGTGGCCTCCTCGAATGGTGACAGGACAGTGCATGCATCCCTGATCATGGCCCACTGACGTGGGGAAAAAAAACCAAGCTCCCCTGACCCTGTCCTGGTGCCATAGTCGCACAGGTACTCATTGATGGCCCTCTGCTGCGTGTGCAGCCGCTGCAGCATGGCCAACGTTGAGTTCCACCTGGTGGGCATGTCACAGATTAGGCGGTTCTTGGGCAGGTTAAACTCCTTTTGGAGGTCCGTCAGCCGAGCACTGGCATTATATGACCGGCGGAAATGCACACAGACTTTCCTGGCCTGCCTCAGGACATCCTGTAAGCCCGGGTACCTGCCCAAGAACCGCTGCACCACCAAGTTAAGGACGTGAGCCAAACAGGGCACATGGGTCATTTGTCCCTGTCGGAGGGCAGAGAGGAGGTTGGTGCCATTGTCGCAAACCACCATTCCTGCCTTAAGTTGGCGTGGCGTCAACCACCTCTGAACCTGCCCCTGCAGAGCTGACAGAACCTCTGCCCCAGTGTGGCTCCTGTCCCCCAAGCACACCAGCTCAAGCACCGCATGGCATCTTTTGGCCTGCGTACTTGCGTAGCCCCTTGAACGCCTACGGAGCACCGCTAGTTCCGAGGAAGAGGCCATGGAGGAAGAAGAAGAGGAGGGGGTGGAGGAGAGAGGTGTGTCACAATCAGCATTTTGGAGGCGTGGTGGCGGAACAACCTCCAACACTACTGCACCTTGTCCTGCATCCTTCCCAGCTGCCAGCAGAGTCACCCAATGCGCCGTGAAACTTAGGTAACGTCCCTGTCCATGCCTGCTGGACCATGAGTCAGCGGTAATATGCACCTTACCGCTGACCGCCCTGTCCAGCGAGGCATGGACATTGCCTTCCACATGCCGGTAGAGAGCCGGAATCGCCTTCCGTGAGAAAAAGTGGCGTTTGGGTACCTGCCACTGAGGAACCGCACATTCCACAAACTCACGGAAGGGGGCAGAGTCTACCAACTGAAAAGGCAGCAGTTGAAGTGCTAGCAATTTTGCCAAGCTAGCATTCAACCGCTGGGCATGTGGATGGCTGGGAGCAAACTTCTTTCGGCGGTGCAGCAGCTGGGGCAGGGAAATTTGCCTGGTACAATCTGACGTCGGTGTACCAAAAGCAGATTGCCCACAAGTACTTGGCTGTGACACACCTAATTCTACACCTTCATTCCTCTCACTGCAGGTCTCAGAGAGGACTGAAGGTCTAGTGGGGTTGGAAATCTCAGCTGATGAGGAGCAAGGAGAGATCCTCTTTGTTCTTTGGTGTGGGTCTTTTAGATACGCTTGCCAACGAACTGCATGGCAGGTCAACATATGTCTGGTCAAGCATGTGGTACCCAAGCGGGAGATGTTTTGGCCACGCGAGATACGCTTGAGACATATGTTGCAAATAGCAGCGGTGCGATCTGATGCACTCGTCTCAAAAAAGGCCCACACCAAAGAACTTTTTGAATAACGCGCAGAGACTGCAGCGCCCTGCACATGTGGAGCTTTGGGGTGTGATGCAGTCAATGTGCTGCCCTTAGGCTGGCCCCTGGAGGGCATCCTGCCTCGTTGGTGATGTGCCGCCGCCTCCTCCTCCTCCTCCTCCTCCTCCTCCTCTCTCCTATCAGGCACCCACGTTGAGTCAGTGACCTCATCATCCCCTCCCTCCTCATCACTGGAGCAAACCTGGCAGTATGCTGCAGCAGGGGGAGCATGACTGCCAGATTGCTGTCCTTCTTGGGCACCCCCTCTGTCCGTGCTCATGTTACTGCCTTCATCGAGCTCAGTATCGTCATCAGAGCCTTCCAAACGCTGGGCATCCTCCTGGAGCATGTACCCAACACTGTGGTCAAACAGTTCGAGGGAATCCTCATGAGGACATGGTGGAGCTAGGGAAGGAGTCACTGATGACATTGAGCTGAGGGAAGAGGCCGCTGCTTTGCCAGACAAAGCACCCTGGGCATGGGTGAGAGAGGATGAGGAGGATGAGGATGGCTTGGTCATCCACTCGACCAAGTCTTCCGCATGTTGCGGCTCAACACGGCCAGCTGCCGAAAAAAAGGCCAAGCGTGTCCCATGGCCACGTGCTGATGAGGATGCACCGTCTCCACGACCAGCACTAGACACAGAGCCTGCTTGCCCTCTCTTATTGGCTTGTGACTGTCTGCCTCTCCTTCTTGGCCTTCCAGACATACTAATGGCCTGTAGCTGCACTAAGCTGGGATAGAACACCTGTAATTTTCTTCAGGTAGCTTTATATACTGTAACCAGACAAGCCTGCCTGTCAGTAGGAAGATAACAGGAACGGATCTAGCTGAACACTGTGAGCAGGACGCACTGTACTAAATGTAAATAGTCTAGCTGCCTGACCGTGGTACTAATAGGATCAAATAGAACACCTGTAATTTTCTTCAGGTAGCTTTATATACTGTAACCAAACAAGCCTGCCTGTCAGTAGGAAGATAACAGGAACGGATCTAGCTGAACACTGTGAGCAGGACGCACTGCAATAAATGTAAATAGTCTAGCTGCCTGACCGTGGAACTAATAGGATCAAATAGAACACCTGTAATTTTCTTCAGGTAGCTTTATATACTGTAACCAGACAAGCCTGCCTGTCAGTAGGAAGATAACAGGAACGGATCTAGCTGAACACTGTGAGCAGGACGCACTGCACTAAATGTAAATAGTCTAGAAGATAACAGGAACGGATCTAGCTGAACACTGTGAGCAGGACGCACTGCACTAAATGTAAATAGCAGGAACGGCTCTAGCTGAACACTGTGAGCAGGACGCACTGCACTAAATGTAAATAGCAGGAATGGATCTAGCTGAACACTGTGAGCAGGACGCACTGCACTAAATGTAAATAGCAGGAACGGATCTAGCTGAACACTGTGAGCAGGACGCACTGCACTAAATGTAAATAGCAGGAACGGATCTAGCTGAACACTGTGAGCAGGACGCACTGCACTAAATGTAAATAGCAGGAACGGATCTAGCTGAACACTGTGAGCAGGACGCACTGCACTAAATGTAAATAGCAGGAACGGATCTAGCTGAACACTGTGAGCAGGACGCACTGCACTAAATGTAAATAGCAGGAACGGATCTAGCTGAACACTGTGAGCAGGACGCACTGCACTAAATGTAAATAACAGGAACGGATCTAGCTGAACACTGTGAGCAGGACGCACTGCACTAAATGTAAATTGCAGGAACGGATCTAGCTGAACACTGTGAGCAGGACGCACTGCACTAAATGTAAATAGCAGGAACGGATCTAGCTGAACACTGTGAGCAGGACGCACTGCATTAAATGTAAATAGTCTAGATAGAAGATAACAGGAACAGATCTAGCTAAACTGAATACAGTGTATATATATATATATGCAACACCTGGGATGCATATATATACACAATACACTGTAAGTGCAGCTAACTGACTGACTGTTCTGCCTAATCTATCTAACTCAAATCAAATGACACTGTCTCTCTCTCTCTCTCTATCTCTCAGCACACCGGAACACACACTACACAGGGCCGCCGTGCAGGCGGCCTTATATAGTGTGGGGTGTGTACTAAATCCCCTGAGCCATAATTGGCCAAAGCCACCCTGGCTTTGGCCAATTACAGCTCTCTCTACTGACGGCGCTGTGATTGGCCAAGCATGCGGGTCATAGTGCATGCTTGGCCAATCATCAGCCAGCAATGCACTGCGATGCCGCAGTGAATTATGGGCCGTGACGCGCCACACGAATTTAGCGCGAACGGCCCATAAAGTTCGGAATTCGGCGAACGGGCGAACAGCCGATGTTCGAGTCGAACATGGGTTCGATTCGAACACGAAGCTCATCCCTAATCCTGGTATGGGGGGTGGTAATATCCTGGTATGGGGGTGGTAATATCCTGGTATGGAGGGTGGTAATATCCTGGTATGGAGGGTGGTAATATCCTGGTATGGGGGTGGTAATATCCTGGTATGGGGGGTGGTAATATCCTGGTATGGGGGGTGGTAATATCCTGGTATGGGGGGTGGTAATATCCTGGTATAGAGGGTGGTAATATCCTGGTATGGAGGGTGGTAATATCCTGGTATGGAGGGTGGTAATATCCTGGTATGGGGGGTGGTAATATCCTGGTATGGGGGGTGGTAATATCCTGGTATGGGGGTGGTAATATCCTGGTATGGGGGGTGGTAATATCCTGGTATGGGGGGTGGTAATATCCTGGTATGGAGGGTGGTAATATCCTGGTATGGAGGGTGGTAATATCCTGGTATGGGGGGTGGTAATATCCTGGTATGGGGGGTGGTAATATCCTGGTATGGGGTGGTTATATTATGTTATGGGGTAATATATTGGTATGGGGGTGGTAGTCTCCTGGTATTGGGGAGTGGTAATCTCCTGGTATTGGGGGGTGGTAATCTCCTGGTATTGGGGGGTGGTAATATACTGCTATGGGGGGGTAATATCATGGTACATGGGTGGCAATATCCTGTTATGGGGGGTGGTAATATCATGGTACAGGGATGGTAATATCCTGTTATGGGGGGTGGTAATATCATGGTACAGGGGTGGTAATATCCTGTTATGGGGGGGTGGTAATATCATGGTACAGGGGTGGTAATATCCTGTTATGGGGGGTGGTAATATCATGGTACATGGGTGGCAATATCCTGTTATGGGGGGTGGTAATATCATGGTACAGGGGTGGTAATATCATGGTATGGGGGGTGGTAATATCATGGTACAGGGGTGGTAGTATCCTGCTATGGGGGGTGGTAATATCATGGTACAGGGGTGGTAGTTTCCTGCTATGGGGGGGTGGTAATATCATGGTACAGGGGTGGTAGTATCCTGCTATGGGGGGTGGTAATATCATGGTACAGGGGTGGTAATATCCTGTTATGGGGGGTGGTAATATCATGGTACAGGGGTGGTAAGATCCTGTTATGGGGGTGTTTCTCTTCAGCAAGGAGTGGAGCACTTGTCAGGATAGAAGGAAAAATGGGTGGGGCAAAATTGTTGAGGAAAATCTGCTGCCCTCTGCTGGCAGAAAGTTGTAATGGGAAGAAGAAGGTTTCCCTCACAAAGCACACAGCAAATATTCATATCAATCACATTGCAGAGCCGGGTTATGTCTGGATGTTTCTGCACACAAAGTGACAACATCTCTGTGAGAGGTAAGTGAGCGTCTGTATGTGTACCTACCTACACTATATATATATATATCATGTATGTGTACCTACCTACACTATATATCATGTATGTGTACCTACCTATTCTCTAGGGCCTCTGCTAGAATATATATATATAATGTTTGGGGGTTTTATGTAATTTTCTAGCAAACAATGATGATTTTTCCATGTAGGAGAGAAATGTCAGAATTGGCCTGGGTGGCAAGGGGGTAAATAATTCCACATAGACACTGGTAACAATAAAAAGTACGACCTCCACCACATTCTTCAATTAGAATTAGACAACGTTGTCTGAAGACACAAATATCTACCACAGACATTCACCCTCCACACATCAATCAAAAGCCACCAAATCTATGGGGGAGGGGCACCTATAATAGGGAAATAGATGAGCACAATGGTAGAAGAGTTACCACTCAGTATAAACCAATCTCCACAGATGAAAATAAGGGGGGTTGATTCAGTATGAGATGGGGGGTCTGATCCGGGTTCAAGAAGTTTCCCAAAGTAGTAATTGATAGATATCAATGTAAGTCATGGGGGAAATGGTGGGGAATCCTGGTGATAGGGAGTAAGCAGTGATGAGGCAGGTGATGAAGACTCGGCTCACACAAATGGGTTGTCTATGTCCAAAAGTGCAAATCCCACAAGGAACGGGGGAAAAAGACAAACAGTCGTATATCTGTATAGAAGGTGAGAATAGAAGGTGTCAAGCATACACCGGATTCACATGGTCATGATATGGTCACCTGGTCTTCACCTGGTCTTCATCTGGTCTTCAGCTGGCTGCTGTCTCTGGTCTGGATGGGATTCCTCACCTCAGCCCCGGGGAGATCATCATCCCTGTCCCCCATCCCCCGTCCTCCCTCAGACATAGGTTGGGCGTCACTATTGGGCCGATTTGTAAATTATAGACCTTTTTTTGAGAGATGGTTCTCAGTTTGAAGGGTATCCTATATATATAGATATGTTATTGATTTAATTTCAGAGCATTTCACTCCTGATGATTGGCGTGAGCCATGAAACGCGTCGAGTATACATCGAACTGATACCTAGACAAGTTTGGCTCACTAAGTGCAATTGTTTATGTTTATATAATTATTATCAATGGATGAGTTTTTTTATGAATTTGTACTGTTAATCATAAGTAGGGAAGACCCTCACTATGCCAACATCCAAAACATATATTCAAGGATTGACCAAGTCAAAAAATTAGCAGACTTTGTGGGCACACAATGAGAGAGAGAATCAGTAAAAAAAGTATAAATTTTATTACAACATATTTAGAAAGCATATAAACAACATACAAACAACACCCTGTATGGACACAGTTACCAGGTGCCCACTAATGCTGTTATAGAGGACTGGACCTATGGAACAAAGATTCATGTAATCAGTACTGTATCTTGGCCTAGGCCGACACTTTGCGGGGGGGCGGCAGCTTTTTTGCCGCCCCCCCGCACGAAAACCCCCCCGACCCGTCCCCACGTCCCGCTCAGTTATAGCCTCCCGCGGCCAGCTTGCCTTGCTATATATCAGCACTCAGCACTGGCAGTATGGGCGCGTACTTGGCCGGTGCGGGGGGGGCAAGGGAGCGACTTCCGCCCCCATAAAACAGACAATGACTGACTAGGTGTCACTGGCCAATGGCCATACCTGGTGCACTGGACATAACTTTACTGGTGAAGACGGAGGCAGAGCCTAATGCTCCACCTACCCACCTCCATGCGGCATCATTGCATGCTCTCCAGCTCGGGGCGGGAGTCGGGACGGGTCTCTCTGTTACCAGAGGAGGAGGAGCGAGAGAGAGAAGGACGGCGAGAGAGTGAATAGATATATACTAAAGCTGCCTGGGTATTCAAGTTTTTAAATTGGTCCTGACTCCTGGCTCGCTGTTTCAATCCATCTATATAATATAGATGGATTGAAACAGCGAGCCAGGAGTCAGGACCAATTAAAAAAATTATATACCCAGGCAGCTTTAGTATCGCAGCCACTGTGCCCATCAAATGCAGCCACTGTGCCCATCAAATGCAACCACTGTGCCCATCAAATGCAGCCACTGTGCCCATCAAATGCAACCACTGTGCCCATCAAATGCAACCACTGTGCCCATCAATTTCCGCCACTGTGCCATCAAATGCAGCCACTGTGCCCATCAAACGCAGCCACTGTGCCATCAATTGCCACCACTGTGCCCATCAAATGCAGCCACTGTGCCATCAAACGCAGTCACTGTGCCATCAATTGCCACTACTGTGCCCAGCAAACGCAGTCACTGTGCCCATCAAATGCAGCCACTGTGCCCATCAAACACAGCCACTGTGCCATCAATTGCCGCCACTGTGTTCATCAAACGCAGCCAATGTGCCCATCAAACGCAGCCACTGTGCCCATCAAACGCAGCCACTGTGCCCATCAAACGCAGCCACTGTGCCCATCAAACGTAGCCACTGTACCATCAATTGCCGCCACTGTGCCCATCAATTTCCACCACTGTGCCATCAATTGCCACCACTGCGCCATCAAATGCAGTCACTGTGCCATCAATTGCCACCACTGTGCCCAGCAAACGCAGTCACTGTGCCCATCAAATGCAGCCACTGTGCCCATCAAACACAGCCACTGTGCCATCAATTGCCACCACTTTGTTCATCAAACGCAGCCAATGTGCCCATCAAACGCAGCCACTGTGCCCATCAAACGCAGCCACTGTGCCCATCAAACGTAGCCACTGTACCATCAATTGCCGCCACTGTGCCCATCAATTGCCACCACTGTGCCATCAATTGCCACCACTGTGCCCATCAAACGCAACCACTGTGCCCATCAAACGCAGCCACTGTGCCCATCAAACACAGCCACTGTGCCATCAATTGCCGCCACTGTGCCCATCAATTGCAGCCACTGTGCCCATCAATTGCCGCTACTGTGCCATCAATTGCCGCCATGTGCCATCAAACGCAGCCACTGTGCCATCAAACGCCGCCACTGTGCCCATCAATTGCCACCACTGTGCCCATCAAACGCAGCCACTGTGCCCATCAAACGCAGACACTGTGCCCATCAATTGCCGCCACTGTGCCATCAAACGCAGTCACTGTGCCTATCAAATGCAGCCACTGTGCCTATCAAATGCAGCCACTGTGCCCATCAAAACGCAGCCACTGTGCCCATCAAAACACAACCACTGTGCCATCAAAACGCAGCCACTGTGCCATCAAACGCAGCCACTGTGCCCATCAAACGCAGCCACTGTGCCCATCAAACACAGCCACTGTGCCCATCAAACACAGTCACTGTGCCCATCAAACGCAGCCATTGTGTTATCAAACACAGCCACTGTGCCTATCAAACACAGCCACTGTGCCAATCAATTGAAAGAGGAAGGGGTGTAGTTTACAGATGACAGGGCATGTCTTAAATATGAAGAGGTGTGGCCTTGACAGGAAGGGTGGGTCGTATTTAAATTAGGGGGTGCATGAGTTTAATCAGGTCTAGGGCAGCACAAAACCTAAATACACCACTGCATGTAATACTGTATCAAGGTAAGAGAAAAATTTCTGATCCGGTAATGCCTCCAAAAATTTGCTCGTCGACATGTTTCACTAAAATATTAGCTTCCTCAGGACAAATACTGGGTAGGTGCTGGTAAACTTGTGGCTCAAGGTGTGAGAGAACTTGACCAAACTGACAGAAAACTGAAAAAATGAAATTGCATGTGTGTCTATGGTAGTAGGATACACATATATCATGTGGTCTATAGTAAATACCACTGGTATATAGTCATCATGTATAAGTATTTGAATATAAATTACACACAGCGGTAAGTGGTCACAAATTCCCACTATAAGTGTGTTCAATACAATATCAATAGAACCCAAAAAATGGCCCATGGATACTGGACCACGTTAATAAATGGGTAAGCATACAGTCCCCTTAATTATAGAGGCAAATGGAATATCTGAATGTGTAAATACTGTGCTTATCACACAGAGGAGACCTTTTGTTGGGGCTCAAGTTGTTATTGCCGCATATGTAGGGGAAAAGTGTGCCCCCTCTGGTGCTACACCCCTGTGTACGACTTTCCTTGCTGTGTGTGGCAATCATGTTGTATTTTACTTGGTATATTAATTGTATATTCGTACAAGTGAACTGTTATTTATCGCATATTGTGTCCTTTACTAAAGATTATTGATACTTTTCAACTTGATTTGTAATCAATAAATAATTCTATGATCAATATGACAGTGGCATAGCGTGGGTTGTCAGCATCCGGGGCAGGGCAAGAAATTTGCGCCCCCAAACCCGCAGACTTTTAGCCTTCCCTGGGTCCCTTCCACTAGTACAGTGTGGGGGAAATGTTAAGCTTCTCCTATAAGCAAATAATTCCATACGCTAATAAGCACAATCATAGCTCTCTTGTATAATGCCGGGAAAAGTGTACTTGTATATCTCCAAGTAACACAGACACAGATTCTGGTATTACGTTGAGCTTAGCAGAATCCTGTCTTAGGATGATCAGCTCTGTTTATTTATGGAAAGAGAAAAATATCCTGGACGGCCGCACACCATAGAAGGCATCTTTATTGATATGAAGAAATAAAATCCAAATGCAGTCACCTCATGTACAGGGAGGAACAGAAAAGATGGCTAACATTGTTTCACGCCCCATCATGGCGCTTATTCATAGCTCATCTTTTGCTCCCTTTATTTATACCATCAACATGAATAACAAAGAGAAGTGGTGGCTTCAGAATCAGCCAATCAGACATTTGTATTCTTTCAAAAGAACCAATCACACACATGTATATATTTAAATAGAATACCAGTAGGGATGAGCCGAACACTCCCCTGTTCGGTTTGCACCAGAACATGCGAACAGGAAAAAAGTTTGTACGAACACTCGAACACCGTTAAAGTCTATGGGACACGAACATGAATAATCAAAAGTGCTAATTTTAAAGGCTAATATGCAAGTTATTGTCATAAAAAGTGTTTGGGGACCCGGGTCCTGCCCCAGGGGACATGGATCAATGCAAAAAAGTTTTAAAAACGGCCGTTTTTTCAGGAGCAGTGATTTTAATAATGCTTAAAGTCAAACAATAAAAGTGTAATATCCCTTTAAATTTCGTACCTGGGGGTGTCTATAGTATGCCTGTAAAGGGGCGCATGTTTCCCATGTTTAGAACAGTCTGACAGCAAAATGACATTTTGAAGGAAAAAACTCATTTAAAACTACCGCGGCTATTGCATTGCCAACAATACACATAGAAGTTCATTGATAAAAACGGCATGGGAATTCCCCAAAGGGGAACCCCGAACCAAAATTAAAAAAAAAAAAAATTATGTGGGAGTCCCCCTAAATTCCATACCAGGCCCTTCAGGTCTGGTATGGATATTAAGGGGAACCCCGGCCAAAATAAAAAAAAAATGACGTGGGGTTCCCCCTAAATTCCATACCAGACCCTTCAGGTCTGGTATGGATTTTAAGGGGAACCCCGCGCCAAAAAAAAAAAAACGGCATGGGGTCCCCCCAAAAATCCATACCAGACCCTTATCTGAGCACGCAACCTGGCAGGCCGCAGGAAAAGAGGGGGGGACGAGAGTGCGCCCCCCCCTGAACCGTACCAGGCCACATGCCCTCAACATTGGGAGGGTGCTTTGGAGTAGCCCTCCAAAACACCTTGTCCCCATGTTGATGAGGACAAGGGCCTCATCCCCACAACCCTGGCCGGTGGTTGTGGGGGTGTGCGGGCGGGGAGCTTATCGGAATCTGGAAGCCCCCTTTAACAAGGGGACCCCCAGATCCCGCCCCCCCCCTGTGTGAAATGGTAAGGGGGTACTTACCTCTACCATTTCACTAAAAAACTGTCAAAAATGTTAAAAATGACAAGAGACAGTTTTTGACAATTCCTTTATTTAAATACTTCTTCTTTCTTCTATCTTCCTTCATCTTCTGGTTGTTCTGGTTGTTCTGGCTCTTCTGGTTCTTCCTCTGGCGTTCTCGTCCAGCATCTCCTCCGCGGCGTCTTCTATCTTCTTCTCCTCAGGCCGCTCCGCACCCATGGCATGGGGGGGGAGGCTCCCGCTCTTCTCTTCATCTTCTTCATCTTCTTCTCTTCTTCTTTTCTTCTTTTCTTCTCTTCTTCTCTTCTTCATTTTCTTCTCCGGGCCGCTCCGCACCCATGCTGCCATGGAGGGAGGCTCCCGCTGTGTGACAGCGCTCCTCTTCTGACAGTTCTTAAATAACGGGGGGGCGGGGCCACCCGGTGACCCCGCCCCCCTCTGACGCACGGGACATGACGGGACTTCCCTGTGGAATTACCCGTGACGTCACAGGGAAGTCCCGTCAAGTCACCGTGCGTCAGAGGGGGGCGGGGTCACCGGGTGGCCCCCCCCTTATTTAAGAACTGTCAGACGAGGAGCGCCGTCACACAGCGGGAGCCTCCCTCCATGCCAGCATGGATACGGAGCGGCCCGGAGAAGAAAATGAAGAAGAGAAGAAAAGAAGAAGAGAAGAAGAGAAGAAGATGAAGAAGAAGAGAAGAGCGGGAGCCTCCCCCCATGCCATGGGTGCGGAGCGGCCCGAGGAGAAGAAGATAGAAGACGCCGCGGAGGAGATGCTGGACGAGAACGCCGGAGGAAGAACCAGAAGAGCCAGAAGAACCAGAAGAACCAGAAGATGACCAGAAGATGAAGGAAGATAGAAGAAAGAAGAAGTATTTAAATAAAGGAATTGTCAAAAACTGTCTCTTGTCATTTTTAACATTTTTGACAGTTTTTTAGTGAAATGGTAGGGGTACTTTTGTACCCCCTTACCATTTCACACGGGGGGGGCGGGATCTGGGGGTCCCCTTGTTAAAGGGGGCTTCCAGATTCCGATAAGCCCCCCACCGGCAGAACCCCACAACCACCGGCCAGGGTTGTTGGGATGAGGCCCTTGTCCTCATCACCATGGGGACAAGGTGTTTTGGGGGGCTACCCCAAAGCACCCTCCCAATGTTGAGGGCATGTGGCCTGGTACGGTTCAGGAGGGGGGGGCCGCACTCTCGTCCCCCCCTCTTTTCCTGCGGCCTGCCAGGTTGCGTGCTCGGATAAGGGTCTGGTATGGATTTTTGGGGGGACCCCACGCCGTTTTTTTTTTTTTTTTTGGCGCGGGGTTTCCCTTAAAATCCATACCAGACCCTTCAGGTCTGGTATGGAATTTAGGGGGAACCCCACATCATTTTTTTTTTAATTTTGGCCGGGGTTCCCCTTAATATCCATATCAGACCTGAAGGGCCTGGTATGGGAATTAGGTGGACTCCCACATCATGGGAATTCCCATGCCGTTTTTATCAATGAACTTCTATGTGTATTGTCGGCAATGCAATAGCCGCGGGTAGTTTTAAATTAGTTTTTTCCTTCAAAATGTCATTTTGCTGTCAGACTGTTCTAAACACAGGAAACATGCGCCCCTTTACAGGCATACTATACACACCCCCCAGGTACGAAATTTAAAGGGATATTACACTTTTATTGTTTGACTTTAAGCATTATTAAAATCACTGCTCCTGAAAAAACGGCCGTTTTTAAAACTTTTTTTTTGCATTGATCCATGTCCCCTGGGGCAGGACCCGGGTCCCCAAACACTTTTTATGACAATAACTTGCATATTAGCCTTTAAAATTAGCACTTTTGATTTCTCCCATAGAATTTTAAAGGGTGTTCTGCGGCATTCGAATTTGCCACGAACACCCCAAATTGTTCGCTGTTTGGCAAACTTGCGAACAGCCAATGTTCGAGTCGAACATGAGTTCGACTCAAACTCGAACCTCATCCCTAAATACCAGTAGTGACGTGTGCAGATGGTCGTGTGCAGAGACATGTGGCAGGCTTTCTGTGAGATACAAAGTGTCTCACAATTTGAACACCAACTACATGGCTCTGAACATGACCGTGTGCACACCATTCCACCGCTACCAATGACATGAGCCATACTCTATCATGGCTCAATGGGTCATAATTTTTGTATAGTTATGCTATGATTTCCATGTACGCAGATCTGCTTACTTAGTCGTTAATGCAGTCGCCATGTAGTGGCCAGTTTTTTGGTGAGGCATGAATGAACATCCCAAAAAGAGCAAACAGATCTGCCATGTCCATGGGAAGGTTTTCACAGCCAATGGTCTTCCACCAACTTCTGTATGTGCAAATACCCTCACATGAGCATATTACAGCAAAAACGACACTGGGGGACACCTGACAACATACATTAATAACAATTTCCACAACAATAACAGTCCTTCCTCTTTGTCATATGCTCCCATGTGTCCCTCAATGAATCTTGATCTTCTTCTTACACCTGGAAATGAATCAGTCCTTACAGTCCATATGAGTCCATAAAAAGGAAAACATGGCTTGACTTGTAGACTCTGTTCTTCAGGAGGGATGACTTAGAGGAGGACATGAAGTCCGGTCGGTCTCGGATTCTCTGTGTCTTGTATGTGGGTTGGGCTTCTGGGCGTCTCATCTCGGCGAGGAAGATGTGGTCATCTGCTCGGGCTCTGTTCACTTGTCCAATCAGGCAACAGTAGCACCTAATCACGGCATATAGAAGGGATAGAAACAAAAACAACATGAGTATATATACCCCTACTTCCTTCAACTATGATCAGCTGCAAAATAAAAAATAAAAATCCCCAAAGATTCCCAGACCCTTGAAAGGATTTCAACCTTCACTAGATATAGCTCTGGCTTTGCCTTACAGGGATCTAAACTTATCCATATGGGCCAGAACTTTGTCACTAGTATCCCAGATCCAGGTACAACAATCTTTAACTATGAATTCACAGAAACCCCCCCTTGGATGCCAACAGATAATCATGGGCCATCTTTTTTTTAGAAAGGTCTTGATCTGCCATCGTTCCTGTGGTTTCTTCCTTGTAGCTTCAACAGTTACATTGAACATCCCAGCCACACTGGATGAGAAATTGTTCAATCGTTTCATAAGCTCAAGCTCCCACCCTGTACAAGCAGGAAACCATGCCCAGACTTGGTCGGGGTTTGATGAACAATTCCCTTCTAGCTGTCCCTGCCATTCTTACCTTCTCTCGCGCTATCAGATCCTCACGATCGGCCATGGCATAAGATGCTGGGACAAGTGTCAACAGCATGCATGAACCTCTTGCAATAGGGGAATTACCTTATAAGCTGTAGATCCGCATAAGTACCAAACTAAAGTTGAAACACACTTGTGGTTACCTAGTTGTCCCGATACCCAAACTGGCAAGAGGCAGAGCTATTGTTAAAACTATAACTAATTTTACCTTCTAGAAATGTATCGTTAAGTTCTATTGACAATTGTCTGTTTGGAGTCTTTACTAGTTTGTCAAAACTCCTCACACCAATATGATCATCATAGATAGCATGTACCGCTGTCATTGCTGGGAACTAAAGCTCGGTTGAGATTCAGAGTAGACCCAGAAATAGGTCCTGTTCTCTTTCTTAGCTAGTCAGAGAATACACTTTAAACAATAAGTTGCGCTGCTTTCCATTGTTACCCTTGCTAAAATATACTAAACTAAAAAATGTAAATAAACAAAATATACTCCTCATTCTTTGTGTGGTTGAGCATCTTCTTGCAGAGGCTGGCGTGGTCTTGTCCCGCAAGCTTTTTTACAATGACCCAGTCACCTGGTTGGAAAAAATGTAAACCAGTTATTGTGTCAGGGTCCAGGAGGGACTCATGAACCCTGAGGTGGACCTTTTGAAGTTCATGTTACAGTGACTGCCCCCACCCCATCAGCTGAGAATGTAGGCGACAGACGCTGAGGAAAGTACAACTCTGGTTTTGGTTGACCTCCAAACAAACCTCATATGGCAATAACCCAGACATGTGGGAACTCAATGACTAGTCAATGCATAACCTGTGCGTGGCTTACCATCTGGGGTGTAATACCTGGAAGCATTGACAAAAAGGTTCTTAGCATCTGGGATGGGAGCCTCCTTCACCAGACTGCTGGTTACTGATTCAAATTCCATCAAAGAAAGACAGTCTTGGAACATGTCGTCCTACTAGGTCACAAACTTGGTTAGAATTAGAAAGGTCGATATTATTAGTTTGAAAACTATACTTCTTACATTTATCCCCATTTTATTCCTCATTACAAACTGAAGGAAGAAGCGCAGGGTTAGAGTGGTGCAGGAAAGAAGAAACAATGAACTAGCTTATGATACTTTTACCTCCTTTCAGGCATGTGTTTTTATGCATGTGTACAGCTATCTACATACACCTGCTTTCTATGTACAAACACTTTCAGAAACTCCTTGGATAGAAATAAAGATACTTATAAACAAAAGTTATTACTCTAGCCTTCATATTTAACCTGAAAAGAATAGCAAACAATACATTTATAATTTATAATATTTCCTCCCCCACGTTCCTCTTCCCCCGACTTCTCTGTCAAGAGCAATGGCACAACCATCCACCCGTCCCCACATGTCAGGGTACTAGGTGTTATCCTGGATTCTGAACTCTCCTTTCAGTCCCACATCCAATCACTTTCCAAAGTTTGCCGCCTCAACCTCCGCAACATCTCTAAACTACGTCCCTTCCTAACCAATGAAACCACAAAGCTCCTGATTCACTCCCTGGTTATCTCTCGCCTTGACTACTGCAACTCACTCCTCATTGACTTACCTTTAAATAGACTATCCCCTCTTCAGTCCATTATGAATGCTGCTGCCAGACTCATCCACCTTACAAACCGCTCAGTGTCTGCTACCCCTCTCTGCCAATCCCTCCATTGGCTACCACTCGCCCAACAAATTAAATTCAAAATACTAACAATAAGTTACAAAGCCATCCACAACTCTGCCCCAGCTACATCACTAACCTAGTCTCAAAATACCAACCTAATCGCCCTCTCCGTTCCTCCCAAGATCTCCTGCTCTCTAGCTCCCTCATCACCTCCTCCCATATCCGCCTCCAGAACTTCTCCCGAGCCTCGCCCATCCTCTGGAATTCCCTACCCCAATCTGTCAGACTGTCTCCAACTTTATCCACTTTTAGGCGATCCCTGAAAACTTTCCTCTTCAGAGAAGCCTATCCTGCCTCCATCTAACAACTGCACTATTTTCTCCATTAGCTCATCCCCCACAGCTATTACCCTTTGTATAACTTGACCCTCCCTCCTAGATTGTAAGCTCTAATGAGCAGGGCCCTCTGATTCCTCCTGTATTGAATTGAATTGTATTGTACTTGTACTGTCTGCCCTAATGTTGTAAAGCGCTGCGTAAACTGTCGGCGCTATATAAATCCTGTATAATAATAATAATAATAATAATTTATGTACATTGGTAAATTGTCAATGACATTCCTCAAAACCGACAACAACAAAAGCCTCTGTAACCCTTACTTTCACGTTCCTACAAAAATACAACAGCCGTGACGCGTAGGAGGCCCGCCGTGGTAAGTTCTAACATATTCATGTTACTACATACAAACAATAGGAAGACTAAAACATGAGACAAACATTCATATACAAATGTGGGGGAGATACAGACGGAATGCTGCCTTCACTCTTCTAGCAATAGAAAACAATACAATGGGAAAAACACAAGGGCAGCTCGAAAACCTTGCATGGACCAGCCATACAAAGTTAAAAAACAGGAATGAGAATTTTAACCACAAAAGCGTGTACTACACATCCATCAACCCACTCATCATTACACATTTCTGAAGCCACAGCTGAACTACTTCCAAGGTATTTTTATTCTGGGGTCTCGTACCTCCAGACATCAAAAGTACCTTCCAAAAGGAATACACCTTACTGTACCCTCTGACCATATATTCCATTCTTTAAGGGGTTTGATGGCCTTTGCCCCAAAACTAGACTTCATGTACTGTGCAACCGTCTGACTGTGGGAAGCCTCGCATTCCTTCCCTTGCATGGACTGCCAATTGCTCATGGTGATTTGAATCAGCTTATAGTCTTACCCCTGCATCCAGGGAAACCCTTGCAATCATTTAGGCCCGGTGCCTTCGTTTACAGTGGATTGACGGACTGCAACCACTATCTGGTCCAGTCCCCCAACTAGAAACCCTAAACGAGGCGTTATCACCCCCTGAATTATGTCTCTACCCCTCACAGTGTATGCATACACAAGCGTTTTCCGCTGTACAACCGTACACTGCGTCGCCAGACTAAACATCACAGCACACTTACGCCTGCTTTCTCTACAAAACAATGTGGCTTCTCTCTGTACCTAGATGTTGCAACAATATCGTGGATGCCTCCCATTTACGCTCTACCCAGAAACTGTATTACAATATAAAACTTTGCAAAACAACTGGAATTAAAATTAAAAACCAAAGGGATTTCCATCGATTTCCAGGCAAATGGACACAAGTCCATTTGCCCACATGCTCATTTCAAAAGACCCCAAGCTCCTCCCACCAACTCCCCGATCACATCATATCAATGGACAGGAAGGGGAGGGGGAGGGGAAGCCTAGCTTCATTTTCCCTGAATTTCAAATTATGTCTCTCAAGACATTAAAAAAAATGTATGGCTAACATCATATTTTAATTTAACGTTTCTTAAAAAAAAAAACTTTTGTCCAGGAAAGGGTGAAATAAACCCCCATATTGCAAATGGGAGTAAATCCCCCTTGATCCCCTGGGCAGTCAGACCACTGAAACCCCTGTAAAAAGATGGCTCAAGGAGGTCAACCAAATCCTTTTTCTACTGCAGGCTACACAATACAAAACTCAGTTAAAGCGATAAAACCCAAAACAGTGGGGGAGGGGCATGAATTGCCCTCTGAGAAACTCAAAGAAAACACCCAAACAATTAAAAAAAACACACACACTACTAAAAGGACAAAAACTCACAGTTAAAGTTAGTCTTACAATCTATTGAAATTCAGTGCAAAGTAGAGGTTTCCCTTAAAACCGAAATTCAATACAAAAAAAGCAATAGTTTTACTGAAAAGTTAACAAAGTACAAAAATAGCTAAAACTGAAAAGATTGAATTCATTTAAAAGGAAAACAAAAAATGATGATGGTGCCTCAGACCGCATGGCTTCACACACACACAAAGGAAAACAAAAATGGTGATGTGGCTCAGACCGCATGGCTTCACACACACAAAGGAATTCAAAAATGGTGATGTGGCTCAGACCGCATGGCTTCACACACACACAAAGGAATACAAAAATGGTGCCTACTAGAAGCAAGATGGTGGCTCAGACCGCATGGCTTCACACACAAAGGAAAACAAAAATGGTGCCTAGAAGCATTTGCAATGACAAAACAGTGTCTTCTAAATCCAACAGTGGAAAAACAAACAATTTAAACCAGTGAGTTTGACATTAAACAAAGCAGTTTCTCAGTTCCCGGTGTCTCACCCCTGAAATTGGAGCAATTTCCACTCTGGGATGATTTACAAGCTAATAGTATAAAATCCTTCAAATGCGGTTTCTCCCGTATAAACGCTAACAAGACCAAAAACTACACCTATACAAACCAAAGTCACCTTTTTAACACACAACAGACCGTACTACTTAACCACTTCAGCCCCGGAAGGTTTTACCCCCTTCCTGACCAGAGCACTTTTTACAATTCGGCACTGCGTCGCTTTAACTGCTAATTGCGCGGTCATGCAATGCTGTACCCAAACGAAATTTGCGTCCTTTTCTTCCCACAAATAGAGCTTTCTTTTGATAGTATTTGATCACCTCTGCCGTTTTTATTTTTTGCGCTATACACGGAAAAAGACCGAAAATTTTGAAAAAAAATGATATTTTCTACTTTTTGTTCTAAAAAAAATCCAATAAACTCAATTTTAGTCATACATTTAGGCCAAAATGTATTCGGCCACATGTCTTTGGTAAAAAAAATGTCAATAAGTGTATATTTATTGGTTTGCGCAAAAGTTATAGCGTCTACAAACTAGAGTACATTTTCTGGAATTTACACAGCCTTTAATTTATGACTGCCTATGTCGTTTCTTGAGGTGCTAAAATGGCAGGGCAGTACAAAACCCCCACAAATGACCCCATTTTGGAAAGTAGACACCCCAAGGAATTTGCTGAGAGGCATGTTGAGCCCATTGAATATTCATTTTTTTTGTCCCAAGTGATTGAACAATGACAAAAAAAAAAAAAAAAAAAAAAAATTACAAAAAGTTGTCACTAAATGATATATTGCTCACACAGGCCATGGGCATATGTGGAATTGCACCCCAAAATACATTTAGCTGCTTCTCCTGAGTACGGGGATACCACATGTGTGGGACTTTTTGGGAGCCTAGCCGCGTACGGGGCCCCGAAAACCAAGCACCGCCTTCAGGATTTCTAAGGGCGTACATTTTTGATTTTACTCCTCACTACCTATCACAGTTTTGAAGGCCATAAAATGCCCAGATGACATAAAACCCCCCCAAATGACCCCATTTTGGAAAGTAGACACCCCAAGCTATTTGCTTTGAGGCATGTTGAGTCCATGGAATGTTTTATATTTTGACACAAGTTGCGGGAAAGTGACAAATTTTTTTTTTTTTTTTTTTTTTTTGCACAAAGTTGTCACTAAATGATATATTGCTCACACAGGCCATGGGCATATGTGGAATTGCACCCCAAAATACATTTAGCTGCTTCTCCTGAGTATGGGGATACCACATGTGTGGGACTTTTTGGGAGCCTAGCCGCGTACGGGACCCCGAAAACCAATCACTGCCTTCAGGATTTCTAAGGGCGTACATTTTTGATTTTACTCCTCACTGCCTATCACAGTTTCGGAGGCCATGGAATGCCCAGGTGGCACAAACCCCCCCCCAAATGACCCCATTTTGGAAAGTAGACACCCCAAGCTATTTGCAGAGAGGCATGGTGAGTATTTTGCAGCTCTCATTTGTTTTTGAAAATAAAGAAAGACGAGAAAAAATTTTTTTTTTTTTCTTTTTTCAATTTTCAAAACTTTGTGACAAAAAGTGAGGTCTGCAAAATACTCACTATACCTCTCATCAAATAGCTTGGGGTGTCTACTTTCCAAAATGGGGTCATTTGGGGGGTTTTTTTGCCACCTGGGCATTCCATGGCCTCCGAAACTGTGATAGGCAGTGAAGAGTGAAATCAAAAATTTACGGCCTTAGAAAGCCTGAAGGCGGTGCTTGGTTTTCGGGGTCCCGTACGCGGCTAGGCTCCCAAAAAGTCTCACACATGTGGTATCCCCGTACTCAGGAGAAGCAGCAGAATGTATTTTGGGGTGTAATTTCACATATTCCCATGGCATGTTTTAGCAATATATCATTTAGTGACAACTTTGCGCAAAAAAAAATAAAAAAAATAAAAAATTGTCTCTTTCCCGCAACTTGTGTCACAATATAAATTATTCCATGGACTCAACATGACTCTCAGCAAATAGCTTGGGGTGTCTACTTTCCAAAATGGGGTCATTTGGGGGGGTTTTGAACTGTCCTGGCATTTTATGCACAACATCTAGAAGGTTATGTCACACATCACCCACACTTCTAACCACTTGAAGACAAAGCCCTTTCTGACACTTATTGTTTACATAAAAAAATAATTTTTTTTTGCAAGAAAATTACTTTGAACCCCCAAACATTATATATTTTTTTTAAAGCAAATGCCCTACAGATTAAAATGGTGGGTGTTTCATTTTTTTTTTTCACACAGTATTTGCGCAGCGATTTTTCAAACGCATTTTTTGGGGAAAAAACACACTTTTTTACATTTTAATGCACTAAAACACACTATATTGCCCAAATGTTTGATGAAATAAAAAAGATGATCTTAGGCCGAGTACATGGATACCAAACATGACATGCTTTAAAATTGCGCACAAACGTGCAGTGGCGACAAACTAAATACATTTTTAAAAGCCTTTAAAAGCCTTTACAGGTTACCACTTTAGATTTACAGAGGAGGTCTACTGCTAAACTTACTGCCCTCGATCTGACCTTCGCGGCGATACCTCACATGCATGGTGCAATTGCTGTTTACATTTGACGCCAGACCGACGCTTGCGTTCGCCTTAGCGCGAGATCAGGGGGGACAGGGGTGCTTTTTTTTTTTTTTTTTTTTTCTTTATTATTATTATTTTTTTATCTTATTTTTAAACTGTTCCTTTCATTTTTTTTTTTTTTTTAATCATTTTTATTGTTATCTCAGGGAATGTAAATATCCCCTATGATAGCAATAGGTAGTGACAGGTACTCTTTTTTGCAAAAATTGGGGTCTATTAGACCCTAGATTTCTCCTCTGCCCTCAAAGCATCTGACCACACCAAGATCGGTGTGATAAAATGCTTTCCCAATTTCCCAATGGCGCTGTTTACATCCGGCGAAATCTAAGTCATAAAATGCTCGTAGCTTCCGGTTTCTTAGGCCATAGAGATGTTTGGAGCCACTCTGGTCTCTGATCAGCTCTATGGTCAGCTGGCTGAATCACCGGCTGCATTTTCAGGTTCCCTGTTGAGACAGGAGAGCCAGAGAAAAACACGGAAGACGTTGGGGGGGGAGGGGCATTCCCTCCCACTGCTTGTAAAAGCAGTCTAGAGGCTAATTAGCCGCTAGGATTGCTTTTACATGAAAGCCGACCGCTGGCTGAAAAGAATGATACCAAGATGATACCTAAACCTGCAGGCATCATTCTGGTATAACCACTCAAAGTCGTGAATGGTGTACCTGAAGACAAAAAAATGGTTAACAATAAAGCACAGTAAACGGTAAGGTATAAAAAATTGCATACCTGAAAAGCAAACATGATAAAACATAATAACAATAAAACATTGCAGAATAGAATACAGTAAAAAAGAAGAGAACAATAGAGAGAGAGAATAGAGAGAGAAAGAACAATAAAACGACAACTATTTTTTTTTTATTTTATATTTTTGTATGTGTTTTTTTTTTTTTTTTTTTTTTTTTACACTTTTTTTTGTAACTAACTTTTATAACTGTAACCGGTTCCAGGTTCGGGTCTCTCAAAATGCGATGGCATCTTGGGAGACCCTGTGAAAGTGTGCCTAGTCTGTGCAATGCTGTACCCTACGCTAATACTCAACTAGTGCATGGTAGCGTTCAAAACATTCACCAATGCAAAGACCAGGATTGTCAGGACAGGAGGGACAATAATAGCGGGTGTCACGTCTATATCCGCGCTTGCTGCAGACACGACATCTTTTTTGGGGGGGTTCGTTGGGTAGGGGTACTCGGGAGGACATAAAGAAAATGCCTCTCATGCAGCCGACTGCATTTGGTTGGGGATGTGAATGGGGGAAGTATGGGCGCTGCAGAAGTGGTGGGTTCCCAATTAGGATTGGCGAATGCAGCAGGAAGGGCACTATGGGCACGACGGGCCTGTGTTTGTCTTCTTGGTGGCAGCGGGACACTACTTGTGCTTGCCACCTCACCAGCTTGAACTGCACTTATGGGACTCGCCACGTCACCAAGTGTTACTGCAGTGCTGGTTTGACTACGACCGGGGTGTACTAGGCCGCTGGTGCTTGCCAGTTCACCAAAACGCTACCAAAAAAACTGTTAGCGATCGCAGGGATCAGGCCTGACTCTGCGAACGCTGCAGTTATGCGTTTAGTGTTTTGTAAGTGTCAGTGATCGATCGATACTGCACTTGGGTGGGCTGGGCTGGGCCGGGCGGAGGGGCAAAACGCAGGTGCTAGCAGGTATCTGGGCTGATCCCGCTAACACTGCATTTGTGGGAACCCTAAACTGCTGGGGACGCTAGTATAGATCTGATCAGATCAGATATTGATCCGATCAGATACTATACCACTAAGGGAGGCGTATGCTGCGTGCGTGGGTGTTAGCGGTACTGGCGCTAATCTGACGCTGCCTGGGGCTGGTGCTTGCCAGTTCACCAAAACGCTACCAAAAAAACTGTTAGCGATCGCAGGGATCAGGCCTGACTATGCGAACGCTGCAGTTATGCGTTTAGTGTTTTGTAAGTGACAGTGATCGATTGATACTGCACTTGGGTGGGCCGGGCAGAGGGGCAAAACGCAGGTGCTAGCAGGTATCTGGGCTGATCCCGCTAACACTGCGTTTTCGGGAACCCTAAACTGCTGGGGACGCTAATATAGATCTGATTGGATCAGATATTGATCCGTACAGATACTATACCACTAATGGAGGCGTATGCTGCGTGCGTGGGTGTTAGCGGTACTGGCGCTAATCTGACGCTGCCTGGGGTGACGCATATCACCGCCGGGCGATCAGGGGGCTAAACCTTTATTCGGTAATAAACGGCGGGTGCCCTGACACTATAAAAAATAAACAAACTAACCAGCGTCACCCGTAACAGTTATACGGTGATCAGTGGTGAAAGGGTTAACTAGGGGGCAATCAAGGGGTTAAAACATTTATTAGATAGTATATGGGGGTCCCTGTCGCTATAAAACGCTGACGGCGAACCTAAATATTTACGTCCCTAACTAGCGTCACCAGCGACACTAATACAGCGATCAGAAAAATGATCGCTTAGCGACACTGGTGACAGGGGGTGATCAAGGGGTTAAAACTTTATTAGGGGGGGTTAGGGGGGTACCCTAGACCTAAAGGGGGTAATACTACCTGCCCTAACACTGTAACTGTCA